>CM046458.1:70922452-71232452 GCA_025506515.1 Flaveria trinervia
AAAAAAGTGATTACTAGACATGTCTAGAAACACAAGGGAATTAGACCATCCTGTGAAATCCGGCATGCCTCCACTAAGAAGGTTGTGTGACAAATCAAGATGAACTATAGATGAATAGTTCCGAAAGAATTTTGGAATGTCACCTCCTAGTTGATTTTGTGAGAGGTCCAAATAGGTAAGAGAACTCAAATATCCAAATGAAATAGGAATAGAACCCTGCAAATGATTATCACTAAGATCAAGATGAAGCAATTTGGTGAGATATCCAAGTTGAAGAGGAATAGGTCCAGTGAGATTAGCTTTAGAAAGATGCAAACGTCGTAAATTGGACATGGAACCCAAAAAATTGGGTAAAGGATTGGATTGAAAATCAATACGAGATAGATTGAGATATTGTAGCTGATTTAACTCTTGTAATGACGAAGTAATCTTACCTCTAAAACATGTATACGGACAGAAAGTAAGATCAATTTCAATAACATGACTAGTGAGATTGCTATAACGGACACCCGCCCATTTGCAACAATCCGTGTGATTTTCTCCCCAATCACCTAGATATCCATTGATGTCGATTAGATTGGCTTTAACATCGAGTAGTGCTCGTCTCTCCTTCTCAATGCAGGAGGTCATGTTGGCATCTTCTACTTTGAGGCCAAGAGTAAGAAGATTGCCACTAATAAATAGTAATATTAGCTGCAAAGACACAATGATACACATCATAATTTGTTGTCTATGTACGTTGGCAAATGATGTTGATTGCATTAATAATTTATAGCCAATATTCAAAACTGGATAGCTGTTGAAAGTTAGAATGAGTCAAGATTTTATGAGGATTATTTATAGCCAAGTATAATAACGATTGTAATATTTATTATTATTTTATATAAAGATGAATTTCAATCCACATAAGTCAATTCAATTGACTTGGGAAGGCAAGACAGCAAGTCTTCTAACCCTTATTTGGGCTTAGAAAATTATTTGTTCTTGATGATTAACAGGTTGTTCATGTTGACTGCATTAAACGTTCATTTTTGTTTCGAGTTTAGATATTTCAATCCTTTAAATGTATTGATTTTATTTAATCGATATTCCTCAATTTTGTAACATAAATATGTCACAACGAGCATCTTACAAGATCTGAAACTTCAAGTTTTTAGTTAACCATCAGAATGTTCATTTAAAAATATTTAAATAAATAGATAAAATTTAAATACTACACATCGGTGAATTTAAATTTTAAGTTAAAGTTTAAGTTACCTAATTTCCAAATGAGATACTCAAGGTCCATTATCATATAAATCTGTAACTAAGACTTGGTCCAAAGGACCACTTTTTCAACATTGTGCCCAGAGAAAGTTAGGCAAGAAATGAAATTTTAAGATACCTAATTTGACAACAGGTACATTAAAAGGATTGAGAGCCAATGTGGCAATTCGGGACGAGGGAACATTGTCCCACCGTCTCAGTATGGTGCCAGACCGGTCTCCTTGTCGCGTGAATCCTTATACATTTCCACCACTGTTAGAAACCGATTCGAGGCGGCTAATCTCCCAATATTTACCAGTTGAGTGGGTTAGGCTTCAAAAAATAAGGACGATGGAATAGAGACTTTGAACCAATTTCTTTTCGAGATGCAAAGTATACTATATAAAGAAACTACATGGAGATGCTACGTGGGTAATGAAACACAACATGCAAATGTGGAATTAAGGGGTCATGGGGTAAATATGCATAAAACAAAACATAAACACATCTTGGTGAACATATAGAGGAGTAAGCATGATAAAACATGGTATGCATCCTTTTATTGAGTCTTCACGGGTCAGGTTAAGATGGTTGGGTCGTATAAACCACCCCAATTTTGGTCACAATGGTGAGGGATATTGTATCCTTTCTCTTCTTAGACATAGTGCTCGAAGTATTTTAAAAAGTTTAGTTATATCAATCCTTGTTCTACCTCGTTTAGTCGTGATTTGTTTTATATAGGGTGGTCAATTAGGAACACTTGGGAGATTTGACGAAACAAATGAGTTTTACTCAAAACAGTTACAAAAACCTTTTGCACATACTCTTTATTACAGAATCCACCTAACTCAAGCAAGAAACCCACTTCGTCAAACATATTTAAATTAGAATTCAAATATATAATACTCATGTGCTATTATCTATACTTGTAGATGCACTTTACACTCCAAAAAGATAGGTAGAGTATTTGATTTATTCGGGTACTCAATTGCCTACATATCGAACCATATGGTGAACTAATAAATCATCTTCTCAAGTTTCAATATACTCTATACCATTATATGGTATCAGAGCATCTTATGCTCCAATGAGCCTGATCCATTCACTACCAATTATCTTCCTCAAAACCCTAATTCACTCACAAAGTCACCATGTCAACATCATCGGAGAACAACTTCATCCAAGTCACCACCAACACTCATTTTGCTACCAAACTACATGCCAATAACTTCCTTACTGGCGAAAACAAATTCAAACCATTCTTGTTGGCTTAGATCTCTACGGCTACCTCATTGGTGAAACACTCACCCCGACAAAATTTACTGATCCCCAAAACAAAAATCCTAACCCTAGGTACACCTCTTGGGTCCAACAAGACCAAATCATTCTCAACGCCCTTCTAGGCAGTTGCTCCGATGCTATTCAGCCCCTCACCAGCTATGCAAACACCTGCCAAGAAGCTTATGAACAACTCCTCACCAGCTATGCAAACTCCTCAAGATACAAAATCATCTCTCTAAAGTTCAAACTTGCTAAGAACCCAAAGGCTCTCGCTCCGTAGCCGAATTTCTTCAAGACATGAAGTCCATTGCTGATGAACTTGCATTAGTTCAAAGTCCAGTAGCCAATGAAGACCTTCTTATCTACATTCTCTCACAAATTGGCGATGAAAATGCTACCATTGCATCAGCCATCAAAGTTCATGAATCTCTAATCACCTATCCAGAATTGTTTGAAAAACTAGTTGATTATGAAAGAATTCTCAAAGAAAATACACCCACACCACCACCTACTATAGCCACTATCAACTACACACAAAAACAAGGCTGCCTAACAACTTCCGATCCGGATTAGATTCTGCTTAGCTCTCACTCCATTGGCTCGTTTCAAAAACAGAACCCTACCCACGGCAAGCAATACAACAGTGGTAACTGTATGACTCGTAACACCTCAATTTATTATCACTTTTGCAACATTGCAAGTCATGAAAACAAGGATGCAGGAAATTAGAACGGTTTCTCAAGGAGAATAATGTCACCATTGGAACTCAACAACCAGCAACATCACCGCTACTTCTCCTACCTTCATGTTCGACAGTGGTGCTCCCATCACATCGCCAAGGACACAACCTCACTCCATACCCTCTCCGAATATGGAGGTCCCAATTAAATCCTTTTCAGAGATGGTAAAACTCTATCCGTTTCCCACTTCGATCATATACTTTTTTGTCACACCTAGCCCCTCGCATCAACAATATTGTCCGCTTTGCCCACGAAAAGCTCACGGATTTGCTTTTGGTTGCCCAGGTGAAAACTTCCCAGGGAGGTCACCCATCCCTGGATTGCTCCCACCTGAGCACGCTTAACTGTGAAGTTCTCCTCTCATCCACAGCCAATACGCCCAAAACGCGTTGTTAATGTTAGAGGTCAGACATTCCTTAAGAAGCAGGAATCTCTCCTGTCCACGGCTGATGTGAGATATGTGTAAGGTGTCACATTTTTACACTCCCACATAATCACTCTTATTTTATTGTATGATCTTTGTATGGGGACGCAAATAATGCGGGGGAACAACCATGATGATCTCTAGTATGCAAGCATCCAGTCCTGGCGTCAACTCAATTCATCCCTACATCAAATAAACTCAACCTCTATGGCTTCAAATCATGTGTGGCACCATAAACTTGGCCACTCATCCATATGGGTGTTCAAGAGTCTAGCAAAATATTTAGGTGTTCATCTTGATTTTACAAACTTTCATTGTAATTCATGCTCAATAAATAAAAGTCATAAAGTTCCTTTTAGTTTAAATTCTTTCGGTACATCAAAACCCCTACAATACAACTCATTTACTCAGATGTATGGGGACCCGTTGCCAAATCCATTGATGGCTTTACCTATTATGTACTCTTTGTTGACTACCACACCAAATACATATGGTTGTACCTAATCAAAAAGAAAGCTGATGTCTTCATTTTATTTCCTCAATTTAAAACACTTGTTGAAAAATATTTACAAACACCCTTAATATGTTTATTCATGGATAATTGCGAAGAATGCATTGGACTCACACCGTATCTCCAATCTCAAAACGTCTCACTTCACCACCACCCTGCACACACCCCAATAGAATGGTGTTGTAAAGCGTCATCCCCGAAACATTGTTGAAAGCGGCTTAGCTCTACTTCACCACACCAACCTCCCACTTTTGTTTTGGTTACATGTGTTCCAAACCGTTGTCTACCTCATTAACAGACTTCCAACACCAATCTTAAACTCCAAAAGCCTATACAACCTATTGCACAATAAGCAACCAACATACTCTAAGTTCAAATCCTTTGGTTGCTTATACTACATGTGGTTGCGCCCCTACACAACTTTTAAACTACAACCTCAGTTAGCCCCGTGTGTATTTTTAGGCTACTCATTCTCCAAATCTGCCTATAAATGGTATGATTACACCTCTCGCAAACTTTTTCATGTGGAATACACCTTCCATAAAAAACAACCAACATCCACCAAATCAACCAACCCTACCCATGTTGACCAACTTCTCATCCTTTTCACCTACTACACCAAATACCGATTCCCCATCCCCTATCTCATCTTCTCCTATCTCACTCATATTGTCTTAGGCACCTACAACCCCTAATCCACTAACAATCCACCTACGGAACCAACCCCACTATTAAATCTAATAAATCCCAATCCAACATCCACCCAATCATAAAACTCCACTATCACAAAACCACTATCACCTCCACACCCATCCACCCCATCTTACTCTCCTTCACCAACAAACACACCACCCTCATGCCATGCATCATCCCCGTCTCCCCCTCTACCACCATGTCCATGCAAACCCAACAAAAATACTATAACTCTGCCTTTGTTAATCTCACCGCAACCCACCCATGACCCCCAGCAATTGCCCCAAGAACTCACGTCCAAGCCCTCAAAGACACCAAATGGCGACAAGCAATGGACACCAAGTTCAAAGCATTACTCAAAAATGTGACGTGGGAAGTTGTCCCTCCTACAACCCACAAATCAATTGGTTGCAAATGCGATGTGGGAAGTTGTCACCATTCGCACAATTTTGTCCATTGTCATGTCTAATAATTGGCAACTTCAAAAACTTGATATCAATAATGCATATCTCCACGCCACCTCAACGAAGACATATACATGACTCAACCACCTGGTTATGAGAATCCCGATCTCCCGCACAACATTTGTGAACTTCGCAAATCCTTGTACGGGTTAAAACAAGCCCTGAGGGTTTGGTACATGGCACTTGCTATATTCCTTCTAGACATTGGCTTCAAGAAATCTCAAGCAGATCCTTCTCTATTTATTTACAATCATGGTGGTTCAGTATGTTATTTTTTAGTCTATGTTGGCGACATCGTTTTGATAGGTAATAACACCATCATTGTGCAAAAAATGATCAGTGGTTTAGCATCCCGATTCTCTATCAAAGATCTAGGTATGCTACATCAATTTCAAGAAGGGCAGATTTCGTGATTACAATAAAACACCAAGTTCTAAAACCAAATTCAAAGACAGACTAAAACAATGCAGAAAATCAAATATATAAACTAAGCTACAACAGTTAAGACTTGGTCTTCTAGCTTCTGAAAACATGGATCACTTCCCCACACCTCTACAACTCCTACTTCCCTCCCCTCCCCCCCCCCCCCCATTAAGTTTTCTTCTATCCAAATTCCTCCATCCAACAGCCTATGGGTCTACCCTGACCCGTTTTGACCCACTCCCCTCCTTGGAACCATATCAACGCTACCTACTAGGAGAACCGACTTGCCCCAAAACCCTAACAAGTAACAACCCCACCACAGGTTCCATTGGTGAAACCCTAAACACACTACAGACTGAAGAATCAGTGTAAAGCAACACTAGGATTTGTTTATAAGGAAAAAAACCCCAAAATACAACAACGCACAATTGTAGAGCAACAATGCTGGATGGTGTTCTTCTCACGGCTGATTTACGTGCAAAATCAGACACTAGAACCCTAACAAAACAACCACATGTTGGATTGGTGAAACCCTTAACACACTAGCGACGATGATCGATAAACAAAGTCGATCAATGTGAGAAGAAAACGTGTGGATTGAATCACCAAACACACAAACAAAAGGATTTCAATGGAATTGAATGAACACCTAGGGGATGTAAATACTAAATACAACCGGATTTCGTGAATGTTTGCGTATCAGTTTCGGATTTTGGTGAAAGATCGAATATGGAAACTAAATCAACTTTTTGATTTGCTCACGTGGCTCTTAACGCTCTCATTAATTAATTATAAACCACATCCCTATTTATATATAATACTAATTACTAATTTGTTTATACATCAAGTGTTATGCTTTATGTTTAATGGGTTATACCTTTGGTTTTTTTATTTTTAAAATTTTACTTTTAACCTAAAAACTTTTATATTTGTTACAATTAATCTTTATATTTTTTCACTTTCAACTTTGTCCCTTATATTTTTCATATTTTATAAAATTTTTCGTTTTACGAATTTTACGAGTTAAAACACCGCAAGGCGTGCGTGTAGTTCAACGTTTACGTTTATTTTTTTCCCCTTTAACGGTTCTCGCACAACGCACTGGTCTTAGATGAACTTAGGTTTTAATATTTTATGTTTCACGTGTGTGATTTCAACGTTTTAACGTCCACTTTCCATTCGTGTTTATATTTTTC
Source organism: Flaveria trinervia (assembly GCA_025506515.1). Lineage (NCBI taxonomy): Eukaryota > Viridiplantae > Streptophyta > Magnoliopsida > Asterales > Asteraceae > Flaveria > Flaveria trinervia. The sequence continues at coordinate 70,929,430 of CM046458.1, forward strand.
GCTCTTATATTTTTTTAATATGAGTTTTTTCCGGTATTGATGGTCGCTGCCAATGATATAACATTTATTTACTTGGTACGGTTTTCCGCCTCCGTCACAACCGCGGCCGGCTAAATACTTAATTTTCACGTTAAAAGGACCAATGTGCCCCGGACATGAGGGGCTGATATTTGTTGTGGGTCCCTTTTGAACATGAGAATTAAAATAAAACTAAAGCAATGAGTAATTTAGACTATTTTTTTAACTAATAGGGTCAAACTATTAAAATAATCAAACATAAATTAACTCTATTTTAACATATATTTTTAGGTATAAAATTTTATAAGATATGAAAAAAATTCGACATGTGGGACCCAATCGTCGCTTTCGCTAACGCCACCGTTACGGTGCTGTCGGACGGTGAAGTATCCGGCGAGATCATGTGTGTTGGCGGGAGAATGCAGAGCCCCACGATGTGGCTTGGAGCGTTGACGTTTTCCGGCGTGAACAAACTATCGTTCCGGGGGGCCGCGTTAGGGACGTCTCCGGTGGCTATGTACTCGAGTCATCGGCGGGGATCCGTGAGGACGGGAGGACGGCGTTGGCGGTGTATTTCGCCGCTGGTGGTGGTGGGGATCGATTGGGGGGGGATATGCGTGAGGCGAAAATTTAAGTAGGTAAAATGAGAATTAATATATGAAAATTTAGACTTTGTAAGACTTGACTTGATTAAGTAGGTAAAATGAGACTTGATATGTAATTGACTAATTAGGTCAAATAATGCTTCATGACACCTGTGTGATTAATCGTCACTTTCGCTAACGTCACCGTTACGGTGCTACCGGACGGTGAAGTCAGGGAAGATTTTGACTATTTTTAAACTATTAGGATAAAACTATTAAAATAATCAAACCGCAATGAGCAAAACTAAAATTAACTTTATATCTAAAGTATATTTTTTAAGTATAAAATTTTATAAAATATGAACTTTTTTTAAATACAAAGAACTATTAAAATAATGACATTGTTTTAAAAAAGTATTTTTTTTCTAAAAGTTTGGAGTGTTTTAAAAAACAATTTTTAATAAAGACAAAAGATTGAAAATTGTTATTATTGTTTTATTGCCTAAAGTAAGTAATTATACTTAATTTCATTCGTATTTTATCTAAAATAAACAGTTTATAGAGTCCTTCATAATACATCTTTTAGTCGTCAAACTTCTAAAGTATGTAATTATCCAAAATAATCACTGCTAAAACAAAATTCACTTTCTTATGCACCTAACCATTCCACTTGAATTAGCTCTATATAAAAACTTTTATTCTCTTCCATATTCATCCGCAAAAAAGAAGTGGTTGTAGGTTATATGTTGATGCGTCCATGTCATTAATCTAGAAATCATAAGTTTGGTCTATAAAATAAAAAAATGGTTTATTTCCACATAAAATTCAAAGTTAAACTGACTATAAAAAAATTATTTCAGTTGGTCGCGAATATGAGAAATTTAAGAACTAACACGAGGTTTGAGTCTACCAGTGCTTGTCAAAAGAGATTTTATTTATTTAAAAACATATGAAGTATTTTTGGATAAGAATGGTTGGAATATGTCTACGAGACATGTAGAGATTCAATTAGTTTTATTTACCTTATATGATAAGTATGAAAAAATATAACACGCACCATTTAGAATTGTCTGGGATGCAAAACATTAAAGAATGTTTACAAATCACCTTAAAAGTTTGTTGTTCTTATAGGTTTGAGATCAAAGCTTGTAAAATTCAAGCATATACCCATTGCAAAGGGAAATAGGACCATCGTCTTTTATTCTACTCTCTTTTTATTCTACTCTGACCCTATCATAATGGTTCTTATAAATCTTTGAAAAACCTTTTTTTCTTTTTCTAGTGTTACGGGTATAAATTCACCTATTTTAAGTTTTACCAACTCGAGAATACGTTTAAAAGTTTTTTGTAATTATTCTTGAGATACGCCCGTTTCACCTCCTCAAATCTTAATAATTCCACTAATACATTAAAATAGCACGAGCATAATTGTAATGTCAATGAAAAATAAATTACATGCAAAAATATATATTCTCTCACTAAATGGCAAACTTGGGTCGAATTTTGACCCATGATCACTCATCACCATTTATGATTTCATTTGGGCCTAATCCCTTATACTATAAAAGCAATGGGCCCAATGATTTGTTAATTACATATTAAATAACTAGTCAATATATAAAAACGACTTTGAGCCAATATAATCACAACAAAAAGTAAATTCAAACCTATATTATATTTCAGCCATGACTAAATTCCTCATAGACCATTTTACACACTACATATATATTATATATCTAGACTAAAACCAACACCATGTAAAAGAAAAACAACAAACCAACCAAAAACATCAAACTCAATGACTACGAGGTGGCGTTGGCGGAGGCTTGCATTGGTAACACTTTGCAAATAGCCCGAAGGTGTCGACTTGATTGATGAAGTTGGTCATGCTGGCCCACCCTCCGAACCCAAACCCGACCACAAGAACCCAAACCACAATGAATACGTTGATTATGTACATGGCGGTCCAGCTTGGCAGAAAGAACGGTGGTTTCTCCGCGGCATTCTGCAAGCAACAATGTTAATGTGAGCCACTAGATTTGATGTTCGGTTTGTAAGATGAGTGGGTCAGTTAGCCAGCTCAATGTTAACTGTTAGGAATGATATAAGTGCAATAATACCAAGATTGTGACTGATGCATCTAAGCTTGTGAATCAATGATAATGAAATGTCACCAACCTTTGTCATATACCCATTTTCTACAACTTAATTTTAAATAACAAGGTATATTTCATTGTCTCAAAACTAATCATGTGAAGTGCTCTAATTATTATCGGGTCGCATTGAGTTTTTTTTAGTACGTGTGGCTTATGAAAAACCAATGTTCGTATACTCAACGGTACGTCATAGTCGTTGAACTACCAATTAAAGTGTGGTTTTTTTGTTAAATGCTATCAGGTTTAAACAAGTCATTTTTGGTGCACGTTTAAACGCACTGACCAGAACATTTTTTATATTTTTAGGAAAATATAAGTTTAAATCAGATACAAAACCAATATTGTTACAAATAATAGTAATATAAAACTTGAATAGGAGAGTGACTTTCAATCCATTCAAACTGTTGACATGGCCCCTCTAAATTATTTTTGAGATAAAAACATCAAACAGACATGTTCATAAGTATATGTGTCGAAACTGACAGGTTTCTTTGTCAGTTTCTTTGTTTACTGATATCGTTATCATAGGTGGATATTTTAAGAACTTTGGAATGATTACCTGACGAGCAGACGCCTTTCGGTAAGTGAGCATATGGGCTAGAGCAGGGATAATATAAACGGTGAAACTAACCAACAGAGCCCCGACAGCCGAATTGATTGGACCAAAAAACGGGAAGATGATGGCTAGGAACCAGATTGGTATCACCACAGGCAACCTAGCCAACGCCCGTAAACATATGCTTTTTGTATCATGCATCCCCACCACTTTCTCCCACACGAAATACAGTGGCGTACACGCGAAGCCAAATGTTATAAACTGCAAAAAGAAAGATTTATAAACACCCCCAAATCGTTCAATACATAGTAAGTTGTTAACTGTTTCAGCAACCGCACCTGATGTATTAGCATGAGGATAACAGCTGCATCACGAAAACGAGTTCGTGGTAGAAGAGAAAACGCGTTAGAGTGGTTTAAAAGTTGGTCACCAAAGGCCCAATACATTGCAGCAGCTGATGGGAGTGTTAAAGTGAACACATATAATGTAGCAAACAGATATATGTACTTAAATTTCCGTGGCTTCCACATCGCGTGCATTATTTCACTGCAAAAACATAAAATGTCTAATTATTATCATCTTCAACTAACAGAAAACAAACATAGTGTACATTAGGGACCGATTAACTAACACTGTGACTGCGTGACCACCAAAAGTGTAGAGTATGTTTGTGGCACCAGTGAAGTACAAAACCAGCTTTGTTGGACCCGAATGAACCACACCTTCAACCTTGCCATGGACCAGGGCTGCAATGGCTAGGTACCAAGCGGTGTAGGTGGTCATGCCGAGCCCGAGAAAAGACCAAATTCTGTAGTTGTGGAAAGAGGGTATGAAGACAGTAGTAGCACAACAAGCTCCAAATATATATGTCCATGTCCTCTTGTCCAAATGATCATTTATGTAGTATATATTACTGCGTATAACATCAAATTATCAAAACATCACATAAAAATTATTCTTTTAAAAGAAATTAGATGGTAAAAAAAAGCAGACCTTGCACAAGCTATGAGTTGTATGACAGAGCCAAAGAGAAGGAAGGTGCAGTTGAAGGCTAACCCCACAGCTTTCCAGTGTGGGCCTAAAAGCCCATCTAGCACTTCAAACCACTGCATAAAACTAATGAACATAAGTATGTATGGCATGTATATGTCATAAGAAAATGAATCATGCAGGGCATGTAGGAGCATGTATCACATGCATTAGATGATGTTTTAGACTTTTAGTTGTTTATTGCATTTGTCTAGAACTAAAGTACAACTTCACAAGCACATGGTACAGAGGTCATGGAAACAGATGGATTTTGTATTTTAAGTTTTTAACCACAGAAAAGAACAAAGTTAATGTTCACTACTTCTCTATAATGCCTGATTCCAAATCATTATAAACTGAACAGAAAGCACTTGACTTTGTGAAAACAAATCATCTTATTTGCATTGTTATACATCATTTCCTTCAGTTTATCTTGATTTTAGTCAACACCCATAATCAGTTACTAATATTTTTTTACTGATGTAGTGTTATTAAACTGTAAAAAAGAACGTATTTAAACCTGAATCACATGGTTCTTGAAGCTGACATTCTCTTTCTCCTTTCTGGTTCTATACTCCACATAGAGAACACTGATGAGATAAGCAGTCCAACTTCCAAGGATACCATAAAACACTTGTAATATGACTCCTGAAAGCATACCCAATTGAGAGAAAGATGTTGGCAAAGTCAATAGCACTTGAGCCACCTGAAATCCAAAACAAAAAACATTCGTTTTTTTTGTAAAAAGAGAGCACAAGGTCTGGTAAGTGAAAGAATTCAGACAAAAATTGAAACAATATTGATGTATCATATTTTCTTTCTACATTGATTAACGATAATCATAAAGTCAACCAATTAATGATAATGATAAAGGTGTACCTGGTATTCAACCAGAGATAACAAACTTAAAGATAAACGATAAATCAAATAATAATAAATATAAAAGATAATAAACTCTGCTAACGAAGGGTATTTTGGTAAATTACCTGATTTGAAGCACAACTGAACCAAGCATCATAAGCAGAACCACCATGCCAAAGAAAGTTCTTAAAACCAGACATTGACTGATCTACCCCTTCATCTCCTTCCCTCTGTTCTTCCTCATTTGCCCCTTTCATTTCACCAGGAACTATGGCTTCTTCAGCTTGCTTGTTAGGAACCATTTTTCTTCTGTTTTCTTACAAAAGATATCTGCAATTGAAAACACAATTACACAACACACCATTAATATAGCAGAAAAAGCCTCTACCTTTGCCTTTATTTCAGTTTGGTGGCAGAAACATGTGATTCAATGCAAGCAATCAATACAAAAAAACTTAAAATCAGTATGTTACACGTAGATGTCTGCTAACACTTGTACAAAACACCCTAAAATCTTGAAAAAGTTAGTGATTTTGGCATTAGATTGAATGTTCTTTGCTATATTTATCCAAAAACAATAATATCACTCTGAATCGGTGCTGATGAGTGATGATCATTGCAGGTTCCCAAGATTGACAAAACTGTAACAACGGTAAACACCCATTATAATCTTTAAACAAACCTCAATCAAATTCTTATAAAAATCGAAACTTTATGGGTTTATTAGACATTAAGTGAAGAACAGAGTGAAACAGAGGGTTTATGATGAAATTAGGGGTGAGAGAGACATACCAGAGAGAGAATTTTGATTCTTGTTGTTGTTATTACTCTCTCTCTATCTCTACTTTCTCTCTCTAGAAATGTAGGGGTTTGCTGTAGAATGAAGAAAATTTGGGGGAAATTGGAAGCACCATTGATGAGCTTTAAAGAGGAAAATGTGAGTGGCTTTTTGCAGGGGGAAAAAGTGAGATGATTTGCTCTCTATTTTCATGTTTCTTTGTCTCTGTAAAATTTCTGTTATAATGGCTGCATAAGACAGAATCTTGTACAGTTATTTTAATGTAAATGAAACTGATGTTACATGGACTTTTAATCTGTTTATCCAACATATAATAAAATAAAAGGGAACAATGTTTTCTTCTTTCAAAAGTTTTAATTTTTATTTCTTTGTATCTATATGGAAATTTGTTGCATATATTTGTTAAAACATGAACTGTTATTTACAAAGAAATATAATATGTTAAACTACTTTGAACTTATTTAATGTTTTGTAATGACTTTCGGTATGGAAAAACTGTTTGTTTAATAATTCACTTTAACATACGGAGACATGTTATACAAACTTTGATATGTATTTTTAAAGTTAGTAAGAGCGTTAACATTTGTAACGATGAAATTTAAGTAAGACAAATTATATATCAATTTACTCGATTTTGATGGTGATAGATCGTAGGTTTTGTGATAAGGTCATCGAGATAGTTCTTCATAAGCTTGTGAAAATTGGCTAATACATTTTACAATCTCTTTTAGTGTTGTAAAACCCAATGTTTTGCGATAAAGCATCGCCACAACAATAGAGTCCGGCTCTCTCTCTCTCTCTAATATACTTAAAAAAAATTAAAAAATAATTAATGTAAATGATGGGCTATTAATGGGTGTTTTTTGGTTGAAAGATGAGGTGAATTGATGCTAATGATGTTGAATGGTGAAGCAAGTGTATGCCTCATGGTGTAAGGGCAGCAGGTGGGCGATTGGTGTGGTAATGTGACGTGGTTAGACGATACTGTGTGGTAACCTCACCCCACCCGGGAGGTTGAAAATCAGAGTGTTGCGTGGCTTAGCCATGTTGGTGACAAAAGAAAATAATGAAAGAAGGATGAGAGGTTGGGTAAAGCTTCAATATAGTGGGTGATGTGGTTTTAATGTATATGCGAGCATCGAAACAACTCTCTACTAATTTGAAAAATAATAATAAATTAGCAGTAGTGTACACATATTATACATCATAGCAAAATCTATCATAAAACGAGAATATAAGGTTACAACAACTAATCATTTAAAATATGCACATGTAAACAAATTAAAAACTACAATAGTCTTACGCTACATAAATGCAATTTGATATATTATATAAGGTCTAGTCTATGTACAAAGCAAAATTACCTAGAAAGCTACAGAAAGCAACAAGGGGACAAGTGTGCATAAGCTCGTGTGTGTCACAATAGCGGCAACGCTCGTGACACACCGCACCATTTGGCGTGAGTCAACCACCGTGAGTGTATGCAAGCAAACTTTGTTTAGTATATCTGAGAGTATGTAAAAGAACATCGTTAAAACTAGTTAAAGAGAAAAACAAAGGAATCCAGATGTGAAAGTGCTTTGGGCTAACACAACCAATTTGAAAGGATGAAATCATGAAACTCTAAAAATATGAAAAAAAGAACTTAAAAACAAATAATGCTATGTAATAATATTAAGAAATTCTTTAGTTTCGTAATGCTTAAAAGAATCAATATTAACATTAATGTTTTGCTCATCTTTTCTTGTTGTAATAAGCATGAGTTTAGAAGTAATTCTTAAAAAATAATTATATCTATAAATATAATGGATGACAAATTTATAAATACTTACTAAATATCTATACATCTATAGTAATTGTAAGAGCCATAACCATTCATGCTTACATAACAGTTATGTGAAAACATTTTATGCTTACTATACTAGCCGATTACACATAGGTAAGTTAAAATATCTGTGTTTTATATCATCTCACGTAACTTTCAACCCGAAAATATGATTTATAAAGATCAAAACCTTTGTAAAAGAAATCAAATTTTACTTTTCTATAACCAATATTTAAAACCTTACCGTTAATTTTACTTTTGTGACAGGTATGGTTATTAAATTCTCTCTGCACATGCTAAGCATGTTATTAAATTTGTAGAGAGGGTAGATATTCTTATTCTAGACAGGTTAATAAATATGTGATATACTTTTGTATTTATTATTGTCATTACATACACACATACATACATTAATTCTTTTAAAAATAACAATTTGTGTTTGTTCGAAAATAGTAAGTTAGTCACTATCATTTTAATGTTTTTCTTTATAAATGTTTTTAATTTTTAACTGATCGAATTTGTAAATACAGTTTATCATCTATATTCTAATAAGACTAAAGCTATATATTATTAAAAGTTGGTGACAATACTTTCATAATATACATTTTGGTGAAAAGATGCAATTCACTATGGTGGGAATATATGTATATTGTATATATTTAATTGTAGAATTATTCTATATTATATAACACCACAAGATACGAAGTGTTGTAAACATTATCAAAGTGAAATCATGTCATGTATATTTTCATTAATGTATGTATTTACTCGTAATATAACTTAAACATATAATACAAGCAAAAGATATATAAGATGGTAAAAATGTGGAATTTGTTTTTAATGAAAAGAAAATAAATGTGATTTTAGGTATGATGATAGAAGTAATGTTGTTTGTTGAGTGTGGAAGGGGGCCTCCATCTCACTTAGCACCAAAATTTTGCACAACTTTTCCATAATTTCATACCACCCCCAACCCTTTGTCTCTTTGACTATTGACTCCCACCACCACTACTACATAAACTACTATTCCATGTTATTAGGAATCTCATGTTTATTCTTTTGTTTTGTTTTTAACTTTTTGAATGGTCTCCTTCATTAGAATAACATGAAATTGTATCTGGTTGATTATCAGAATGTATGAATGGTAATTTATAACTTTATACCATACTAAAAATTGGTAACTTGTGAAAAGTTAGTCGATGTGCAACAACAAAGCATTTATACTTTAGTCATAAAATGATTGAAAAAGTATTATTTTCAAAGATAAATATAACTATTTATTATATACATAACATACAAAGTTGTTTCTATTTACATAGTCCACTAGTATTGCTAGAAGTGAAGCAATCATTTCCAATCATAATACTCCACACACTCTTTGCCATGCATTGGTTTGATTAAAGATTGGTAGAGGTCACAATTAAGGTAGTCATCCATTCCATTCACCTCATGATGTGTTTGAATCCTTCTTTTTGTTAAAGTTGTTACTAAACCAAGTTTCTTAAACTTTGAAATTAGTGGAAGACCAAATGATTAAGTGATAAGAGGGTATTAAGTAGGGTTTAGGATGATTTTATTCTTTACTTCAATGCTATTTTAACATAGAATCCTAGATTACCACCTTCAAACTCTTTTATATTGTATTTAATTTGTGCATGCTTCTGGTTTTAAATTTTGTGGCCCTTACTTGAGACAACTTTCTCCTTTAGATTATGTTATTTTAATAAAATCATGCCATCCACCCAGCTTTTTATTTTATTTTAAAGAAGCTAAAAAATTAAAACCCTGTTTTTTAAAAGGAAAAAAAGGGAAAAACATAAGCAATCCAATAAAATCATTAAGCATGACTATTAGTATAACTAATTTATTAATAAACATAGATAAATAGAGAGAAAAATACGTTTAGTAGTCCTTTAAACCTTGAAAACACAAAAAAAGAACGCTTCCGGCCTCTCGGATAATTTATTAACGATTTGAGCCGCTCATGAATTATTTGAGACCAATTTCCTGCAATACTAAGTCGAGTCAAGCTTAAACAAGATCGAAGCAAGCTAAACTTTAAGCTAGAGTTCGTTTACTAGATAACAACAGTCGACCTTTATACACTGAACTTTATTAGGGTCTCAAGCCTAAACAACCCTATTACACAATAAGCATATAATAATATTCATGTAATATGATATATATTATAATTATTTATGTTATGCTAAATGTAAAAAAAAATATAATTATATATGAAGCGTATTACGTACATTAATCTATAACCTATGATAAAAGAAAGATTTCTTAAGACACGTGTCATCCAACTAGAATATCAAAAAAAATTATTTCCTCGCCTCTCTCTTATAATAAATACAAAAATTATAAAAACAATTATATTTTTGTTTATATTCACTCTCATATTAAATGATAATTATTGTAAATAAATAAACTAAACTACTAAACATTAAAATATAAATGTAGTTATTTTAATAATTTATTAATACATATTAAATATAGAGTAATAATTTTAATTCATTATGTGTTATAACTTTTAAATATTTATTATATTTAAAAACTCGTGTTTATTACTAACTATAATCCGTTTAATAAATGGATATCTAGGCTATATATATATATATATATATAATATATATATATATATATATATATATTATATATATATATATATATATAATATATATATATAACCTATCTGTTGTTTATTTACTTGAAATAACTATTTATATGCAATTGTAATTATATTTTATCTTCAAATATGGTTTTATAATTCATAAATTTTTATTAGTAATTAATAAGTATTTTATTTATTCAACCCGTGTAATAAAAATAAAATATGGATAATAATATTTAAAAAATAAATATTCATAAAACTAATGATTTAAATATATTTTATTTAATCCACCTATGTAATACATGGGCTCTAATCTAATAAATAATAAATAAATTGAGCTCCAACCATTATAAAATCATTTAATAAGGTAAGCTCGAGCGCAACGCGATTTAAAGACTGGACACAAAATGAGTGGAAATTGATATTTTTTAAATCAAAATAAGTTCAACTAAAGCTTCACTTAGCTCGATGCTCATAGACAAGACAATTTACATTGTTTTTGTTATGCAAATAAAATTACACTATAAAAACCAATAACTTTTAATATACATGTAAAACAAGATTGTCTTTTTCCATACGTAACAAACATAGAACAGGTAAGTTTAAGAAACCAATCATCCTAGGGAAAATTACTAGATTGGCTATTTGAACAATGAGTAATAGTTTTTGACTAATACAATTACCAAAATAGCAAACCAATCACGAGTGATCAAGTGTCATAATATCTCCAACTGACGATACAAAAGCATTATATATCGCCAAAAAGAGCCAACCGGCGATACGTACACATGAAGTATCGTCGGCGTATCGCCCAAAAATTAAAAAAAAATTAATATCGCCTACTAGCGATACATCATGGTTAGGTATCGTCGGCGTATCGCCAAAACAATAAATTTAAATTTTAAAATAAGGCGGGCGATACGTATCGCCGGCATATCGCCTTGTAATTAATTTCAGTTATTATTTCACTTAATTATAAAAATAACACCTATTTTTTGATTTTCTTCTGTCTATTTGCGTGAAATTCATTAAATAATACTCCATAGAATATTAAATTACCAAAACAATAATATGAAGAAAAAAACGTCATACATAATATTACAATAAAATCATTACAACATGTTGAATAATAACACATATATTAATAGAAGTATAAAAACTTTTCTATAAGATCTTGTTTTAAAAATCATTACAACTTTTCTTCTTATAACAAAAATGCATATATTATAATAAAAGTGCATATATTTACTAGCCAATTACATATCAAGAATTAAAAAAAAATCTTCGTCATCTTTTGTTTTAAAAAATCTATATGATTTTGTTATAGTATATCTACATGTACTTATCTAATTATTATATTGAATGATAATGTTTGTACAAATTTTATAAATCTTATGACTAATTATCAAATTGTGTTTTTACATGATAAGACAGTTTATATTTTTATTATATATTAAGAAATTCAACAAATAATAATATATATTATTTTTATAAATTGAGAAAAGTAATTTTTATAAATAAAAAACCGCCGGCGATACACACCTGGTTTCGTATCTCCGGAGTATCTCCGACCAAATGAAATTTAATTTTTTTTTCATCTGGCGATACGCAAATGGTTTCATATCGCTATCGTATCTCCAGACAAAAAATAATAATTTTTCAATTGTCACGTGAGCGATACCACATGCATTGGTATCGCCACGTGGCGATATATTAATTATTTTTGCAAATTTTAAAGTCAATGGCTATTACTCAAAACCATATTAATCAAATGACCAATATGGTAATTTCCCATCATCCTATCATATACCCAAAAATGGTTTCGGATTTTGCGGAATGTAAATTATAAAATATATAAAGTACACATTATGCCCTTAAACAAGAAAGAAAATTGATGGACCATACAAAAACATATTAAGATGATGAAATGCAATTGTGGGGTGAGTGGAATTTGTTTCCCACACTCAACAATGATAATAGGGTCAATGAGATTATGATTAGAAGAAATCCTTAGTACCCACATAATTAAACAAAGAATATTATATCTAACTAATCCTCTTAAATTCCAAAAAAATAATTTATTTGTTTGCCTTTTTCCCCAAATCTTTCAGAATAATCTTTATCATGTGATCATGTTTTATATGTCATCATGCACGCTTACAATTGGAATTTTTCAATTCATCAACATAAAACCCAAAATTATGTTACTTTGAAAATTATCATTATAAAGGGGTTTCAAAAAATCATTATTGAAATACTAAAATGTTAATAGTTATATATGGAATAAAGGGATTTCTAATTGTTTTAAGTAAAGTTTCTTTTTCTAATGATTTATTTATAAAATAAAGTTATATGTCACCATGACCAATGAATTAAAGAAACTAGAAATGTACAGACCTTTTATAGCTTGTGATGCTCATACACTATACGTCGTCTTTATTATTTTTGCTTCGAATTTAATTTTTTTAACTAACATATTAAGCATCCTATTCCTTGAAATCCTTTTCTTAGAGCTCCATTTTATAATCAATAGAAAAAACATAACAAAATAAAAATCCATTTCAAATTATTTTAAAATATTTGATACAAAAATATCATATAATGTTATCATTTCAGTCGCCTAACGTATGCAGTTTACAACAGGATAGAATATAAAAATGACACCAATAAAATAATTATTATAAACAAAATTTAGCCATCCTATATCAAGAAAAAAGAGGAAAGATCTTCTTTTTTTTTTTGCTTTTTTTGGAAAATATGTTTAATAAGTGTAAGCTCAATGCCATTTTGTTTACGCGAGTAAAATATAATGAATAAATCTTTGTACAAACTTCAAAGCTACTTTGTAAATGATTATTTGCGAAATATCATTATGCTTTATGATGGGTATGAGAACCAAGAGGGGATCATACTAGTTTGTAGGCAAATATTTTGTAGTTCCAAACATTGAATTGGATAATTTTATGTCGTTTATTTGAAAAACACTAGATGAGCCTTGTTTAATATAGCTCGGTTTCGTGAAATTAGGAGGGGTGAAAATAAAATGTAATCGTCTTGAAGGAAGCACAAAAAAAGTTTAGAAAGCTTTACAGATAGAAGAGATTTCCTCACCTTATAGCGTGAGAAATTGTTAAAGACCATCCTTAGCGTTATTCATTCCTTTAATGGATGCGGAGTTTGGTTATTCGTTCTCAAAACAATCAAGGGCCACCGACTCAACACCAAGGTCTATGGGAAGGGATGCTTTTTTATTCAATCTCAACACCAGTGACGAGGAAAATGATCGGGACCTCATGACAACATCATCAATGGAACGATAGGAACTCCTCGAAATCGTCTCCAAATTTAGTTGCGTGTTTGGGCGGAGAAGTTGCAAATCAAGGAAGAAGTACAAAGTAAACTTTGAGGCGATCAAGAGGCTATATATTGTGATATACAAGAACAATGAAAGAAATGGCAATATGAGTTTTATTTTAGACTCACACAATCATTTACACGAATAGTTGTTGAGTATATACGGTGTTAGCTCACAAACGAGAAATATCCGAACATTGGGGATGAAATATATAATTTGTTTTTCTTGTTCTTTTATTTACTTAGTTGGTTTTTTAAAATTTTGTCTTGTAGATTTTCTTTGATTAAGAAAATGTTTTATTAATAATTTCAAAAAGTAATTTTATCTTATGTTTAATTAATAGTGATTACTTTATATTAAATTAAATAATATAACAAAAATGGTTTAGGGGTTCGGAAGATGTATGGACTCTCTTAATGATGTTTGAGGAAAGAAGATGAAAAAAATATGATATATCGTCTAAGTAAAGAAGATAGAGCAATAGGGTTGTAGGCATAAGAAAGATTGACCTTCTACTCTTTTATTATATGTACTGATTACAAAATATGAAAGTTGTTATTTAGTGTATCACTTTGCTATATATAAATTGAGAAGACATTTATAAATTTAAAAAAAAAACACAAAATCTCTAACGATACCAGAAAATTGAGTGGCATCCAAAACTATCACCATCTACTTTTAATTGTTAGTAGCTACCTAGGATTAGTGATAATCCCACTAGAAACATAAAATAAAAAATATAATAATAATACATGTACGTGATCTCTTTGAAATTACTTGAGTGGTAGCTTAAACATGAACAAGAGTGACTAAGGCATCTCGAAGTGGCGAGTCTAACTTTGGTCGTTGTCCGGTGGAAACTATTTTTGTCGCTAAACATTCAATTGTTGATTTGTATGTGATATTATTATGGTAAATATCACCAAACACTGTCCTAATCCATTGCCCAAAACCTCATTAATGATAGTTAGGTGAGTTCCGTTGGTATATATGTTATATACACGCCATATATTCTGACACATTACCAATGAGACCCTATTTTCCAAACAAATTTTTGATGGATTGACCCGTGCTAAAAACCCTTTGTTTTACAATAAAAGAATCATGGTCTAATTATTAAAACGGTCAACATCATACATAAACAGGTTATTATTCATAACATACTCATTAGAGTTAGAGCGGAATACTCTAAACCCTTGGACTAAAGTAAAAGAAGTTCAAACAATAAATATGGGTGTACTTTGTTGAAGATGACTTCTAGTAGTATACTAAGTAATTGTTATATAACATCTATAATAAAAATGTATTCGTTTAGAAATAAAAATCCAGACTGAAAACAAGGCTAACACCAGAGACCAAGTCGAAGATAGTATCAAGTGTGATCCATAAGGTGGACAACAAGGTCAGGTATACCCATTATGTTCGTAACTAAATCGAGGTCGATCCATGAAGAACTAAGTAAGCAGAGGTCGGGCCTAACATGGTTGTGGTTGAGCCACGAGGATGAAAACGAGATCAATATTAGGGTACATTGTCAATTGTGGACGTGTAGCAAGAAACATGGTTGTAACATGTCGTTTAATATTTAATAGGTGATTGTCGTTTGCACCGTATATTTATGTTTAATTCACACGTAAAACAAACTTGTCTAGCTTTATAAGGTAAGAGCTTTTATTATTTTTGAGTGTTCTACATGTCACGATAAAAATACCGAAAATATAAAGAAAAAATAAAGAAAGAAAGAGTTGAATGCTAAGGTAACATAAAAAACACTATGTTATGCTATATATGTGAGGTGAGGCCATAAAAGTATCTTCACATGCTGTAAAATAATTAATAGAAAACAGAACTTGAGGAACACTTGCCTAAAAATACGGTGTTGTATCTTAAAGAAAGACCGCTTACTCTAACAAATTAAATTATATAATCTAGTTAACAAAAATTATGTTTTACCAATAATAAACATAATATATTAATAGTATTATGATGACATATCGAAATAGCTAAGCGCTAACTCGTGAAGACACAGTCCCCCAAACAACTAACAAAGTCAGCAATCACACAAAGGCCTTGCTACCTTGCACGTCGCAGTCTTCAACGGGTCTAAAACCATGTGTGAGATGTTCAAGGGCTACCACTACTCGATTGGTGAGATGCTACATGGAAGAAAACTATTCAGTTAATGATATTTTGATGGGGTGATCATTGCCTACTTAAGAGTTGTTTGATAACCTTTTAATTAGACTCTTAATGGTTTAAATGTCTGAATAGTTCAACAATCAATGGTTCATATTATTTGTTTCGCAAGCAAATGTCTGAATGGTTCAGACATTTGCTTCTGAATTGTTAAACATTATACTAATGTTGAATACTTAAGAGGTTTATGCTAAATGGTTAAAACAAATCCTTTGAATAGTTAAGTGATACTAACTCTTAATGGTTCAGCACTTAATGGTTCAGCACTTAATGGTCCAGACGTCTTATTAATTTAACACTTAATCATTCAAATATTACCAAACAGTAGGGGTGTCATTCAGGTTTTTTGATAGGGTTTCGGGTTATTCGGGTCCGGTTCCTCGGGTTTTAAGGTGTAGGAAATCAACCCGAAGACCAAACCAAATAAATAACATTTAATCGGTTTTTTGGTTTATTCGGGTCGGGTTAGCCGGTAATTGGGTTAGACTAAACCATTAAGCTTTAAAATTATTTGCTATCTAAAATGTTTGTTTAAACAATATATATATATACACGTGTGTGTATGTATATATATATATATATATATATATATATATATATATGATCAAAATGCATGTATGAGATTTAAGATGTGTTATCAATATATAATTTTATTTATTATTTTGATCGGAAAGTTTTTGCATATTTATATTCACTTTATTATGCATATTTAAATATTAAATGACATTATATATAGATTATCCTCAAAGTTTATATAATAAATTTGAACTATAACAATATAATATAAAGTTTGAAAAATCATGTTTTTCAAATCCTGTAAATGGTAGCATAATACACACATATATAAATCTTGGAATTTTTTAAAAACTAACATTCGGGTTAATCGGGTTGACCCGAATCTTACAAACTCAACCCAAAGACCAAACCATTTATAATAATCGGGTTCAGGTTAGTATAATAATCGGGTTGGGTTGCTCGGGTTAGTTTTTAATTGGGTTCGGGTTGATTTTGATATTCGGGTTTGGGTAAAAAACACACCCCTACCAAACAGACCCTTAGTGAGGTGTTGAAGGGCTAATTGATACCATCGGGTCGGCTCATTTTAGAAAAAAAGAAGACAATCAAACTAAATTTCATAAAACCAATAAAATCACGTCAAATGTCATTACAAAAACAGAATAAAGGTACAATATACCTAAAATTGTTCTCTACGATGTTTCATTTTTTGAAATCTTTCCATAACAACATCTATGGAGACATTCCTAAGTAAATCTTTCTCCATAAAGCAAATACAACTATCGCTTAAATTTTCATCACCCATCCGATTACGCAAATTGGAATTTACGTACTTTATTGCCAAAAAACATTTTTCAACTGTTGCGGTTGGAACGAGTAATACGAGGGTTAGCTTCAATAAGCAATATACCAATGTAAATGAAAGATGTTGCTTTGTTTGAACCATTAAGTGTACAAGACTTGATAAAACATTCAAGTTGGCAAATCAACTATCCACTTTTAAATTATCAATATAAATCTCTAGTTCAATCGGAAGTCTTCTTTTATCATTTTCATCGAAATAATTCGGGTACAACTCGAACAATCATAGTATTTTTGAAATGTCAAACCCACCAAAATTATCACAAGGACTCAAAATACTCAAACAAACAAGTAAGTCGAATGTTACCTCGTTAAAACGACTCCCAAACTCTTGTATTTGCATATCTAAAACCGCATTGAAGCAATCATATTAAAAAAAATGCCGATATGTCATATTTGTCTTTTGTCTTATCTTCTTTGGGAATGTACTCATCATTCATGTTTATCACTTCATGTTTATATTTTTCACAAAAATAGTTAATATTATCAAAGAACTTATGAAACACTCCATTCTAAATTTCTCAAGTTGACGTTTGGTAGAATAAACCAATAAAAGTGCATTCATTAAATCTTGCTCTTTTCTTTGAACACTTTGGGACAACGTGTTTGTGATATCTAGAATATGCGACATCAAATGTAAGCAGAAGACAAAGTTTTATTTTTTCATTTCCGATTGAAGTCCATCCGCTTGTTTGACTGGTGGCGATTGCAAAATTATACAGGGGGCGGTCGAGAATTGAACGTATATATACCATTAAAAAAATATTTTAAGGTGGGCGGCCGCCCCCTCCCCTAAAGTAGGTCCGCCCCTACCACTAAACCAAAAGATCATTAACAAAAAATCATATTACTTCTCTTCCCAAACCAATTGATCCTGAGATAATGAATAACACAAAAGCTTTAGTGAAGTTACTTAAGATTAGGCGATTATTCAATATAGAGGTAAGAAAATGTAAGATGATGGATAGAAAAGAGAAATGAGATTCTTAAGGGTGATAAAAAGGTAAATTGGAATCAATGCTCCAAAATTGCATACATCCGTCACCCATCATCGTCAGTCTTTTTTGACGGGACATCTCAAGTACTCTAACAGTCTAACTATTAGATTCACTGCATATCATGTGAATATATAAAGTAGACTTGCAAAATATTTATAGAAGAATATAATTGATTTGGAATTGAAATATAACAAAACAATTTAAACAAATAACTATGAAAATAAAGTTTTAATAATAACTTCAAACAGTATTCGCCTGTAACAGGAAATAGAGCAATGTAAATTACATTTAATAATAATAATTTTTAATAATCAAAATTATTACGTATTAGACGATATTTCACACTAACAATTTAACTAGTAACATTTTAAATTTTCACTTTTATTGTTAAGAGTAATCATGATGATATTTATTTTCCTATTAATAAATTAAATTTCATATACTTTCTAGGAAACTATTTGTAATGCTATTTGTGTGATATAACTTTTGTGCAATTGTAGTTTATATATTAAGTGTATTATTATTTCTGCTAAACAAAAAGTAATATGTACGGACTTGTAACTAAAAATTAATTTGTTTTGGTTTGTTAGCTGTCAAGACTAACGAAATATTAATTTTGGTGAATGCATGCATGTTGATTATATAATAGCAATAAGCTCTAATATTGTTTATTCAAAGCATGTGTAATACTCCATGAAAATTCAAAGCATGTGTAATACTCCATGAAAATTCAAAGCATGTGTAAAACTCCATGAAAGCTAGGGGTAGTGCTAATTCTCAGAGCTAGGGGTGGTGTATCACACCATGTGTGTCTCTCAAATTAATCGCGGCCTACTAGCTATGGGTGTTCAAAAATATTCGAATCCGAAACCGAATTTGAAATATCCGAAAATCCAAAATTCGGATATCCGAAAATTTAGATATCCGAACTTCGGATATCCAAAATTTCGGATTTGGATTCGGATAGTGATTTTGAGAATTTTCGGATATTTCGGATATCCGAAATATCCTAAATATTTTTTATAAAAATTTAAAAATATTAAATATTAATTAAAGGTTTCAGATATTTTTAGATATTTTGGATGTTTTAATAAAAACTTCGGATATATGAAATAAATTTTAATAAAATCTATTATCTTTTATAAAATTTATTAAATAATACAATCTTTTTTGGAATTCAGATATTCGAATCCGAATCCGAAATTTCGAATTAAAATTCAAATAGTAAAATTCATTATTTGAAATTTTCGGATATTCAAAAATAAACAACCCTACTAATGACTCATAAAAGTATAACACATAACCTGTTTACACTAAAAACAACTTTATGAAAGATATCTAGCATAAGTGGTCTTAGACCCTATTGAGCGTACTCTCTTAATCAGTTAATTGGCACTATGAAAGATATCCATATGAAGGCTGACTTTGGCTGTATATATTGAAAGAGAGAATGCATTCAAGGATGATTGTGTATATTCGTTAACATAAGTAGAATTGTTCGGTTGATTATATATAAATTAAGGTCCGGTTTTCAAGGTCCGCTGTGTAAACTTAGGGACCAAGTTATTAACTTATATTTGATTATTATTTAATAGTATATGTATATACACACGTTATTTTTACTAAACCCGTGTATTACACGGTTTAATTAAATAAAATATTAAATAAAATAAAAATTATTAATTATAAAACAATATATAAGATATGGTATGATTGAAATTACGTATGAGTTTTAATTATAAGTATTAAAACAATAATATGAACTTTTAAATTTGTTTCTTTTCAAACATAAAATAAACATTTTGTTTCAAAATAACATTTTAAAAAAACTACATTTTTCAAAATTTCCTTACCATAACTTCCTATTTTAATTATTTTTATAAAAAATTAATTTTAAAAAACCAATTTTATAATCTTACGTAAAAATAATTTGATTTTTAGAAAAAATATTTTTTATAAAAAACTATTTTTATAGAAATAACATTAATAGAAATATATATTTCATGATTTATTAAAAACTAACTATAATATAAAATAAATAAATAATATTAAAAATAATTAATGTAGTTATTTAATAGGAGAGAAAAACAAGAAAAATTTGATGAGAATAAATGTTATGATAACACGTGACACCCCAATTTACTCTTTTATTATAGTAGAAAGAAGTATAAAAAACTACTATTTGAGAAGCCTAAACTTTTAAAAAACAAAGTACAGTTCTAAATCATTCAAAGTTTTAATTCATTGCTAACAATTACTAATATTTTACTTCACATGTGCGTAGATTATGTACATACAAGGCCATCAAACTAATTGTTCATATATAATTTTCAATTTATCAAGTTACATAAATATATGTAAGTTATATAAGTAATTTAGTGTTCTAAAATAAACTTATGTGTATGTGTGAGAGAGAGAGAGTATGGGCGGTTAAGATACGTGTACTCGAAGGGAGGGGCATATATATGCAATTACGTATCGGGTATAAGTAACTACTTACCAAGATACGTATAATAATTAGTTAATTACACAACTTTATAATTGTTCAAAAGTCATGTATAATCACGTTATTACTACCGCGTATATAATTATGTACCATCATAATTTTGTACAATTAATAATATGACAATATTATACAAATCAAAGATGACACTTTTTTAATGATATAACTTTTTTAAAAAAACAATAACGCATATGAAAGTTATTAGATTTTAAGAAAATTAGTGGAGCCAGATTTAATCACAAGAAAAAGCTAGTCAACGAAATGTGTTTATTCTTTTTTTTTTAACCTTATCTTTGAGTAATTTTTCTCAAATTGGACCTTCAAACGATCATATTTTTCTCATGCATATTTTTTTCAAATTGGACCTCCAAACAATAACGCATAAGATTATAAAAGAGAAAATGTCACAGAATAGTAACCAAGTTTCAAAAGTGTTCTAATTTAGTCACTCATGCATATTTTTCTCAAATTGGACCTCCAAACGATCAAATCGAGTCATTACCCAATTTTATTATGACAAGAAAGTAATGATGGAAAAGACATGGGAGTTAGAACTTTCAATATATAAAATTATATTAAAAAATAAAAAAAACATGTTAATTATGAAAAAAATAAAAAAATGCCTAAAATTTACGTCAACGTTCTATATCAGTATCAAAAGATAGAAAAAAAATATTTTTTAACTGAATCCAAAAGTATAACATGTTAAAAAATATGTTATGACTTTTAATTTGTATAAAATATAAAAATGAGTGATCCGATTGGAACACTTTTAAAACTTGAGTTACTTAATTAGAACACTTTTGAAAATTGGTTACTATTTTACAAAGTTACCCCGTTACAAAACCACTGAAACTTATGCATTTATTTAAGTTTTTTTAAATCTTCTAATATGGAAAAAAAACAAGTAATCTATTTTTTCCTATAATATATAGTGTTCTGAATTAAACACTCACATACGTGCATATATGTATACGCCTTTAACTCCACGTAATTATAAATGGTTCCAATAGATTAACATGAATAAGAATCTCTCTAGTTTGTTCATGAATGAAACCGATGACACTCATCGTGTGAATCACAATATATTCTTGTCTTCTTTATTATTCTTATTTTGATTCATGTTTCCATTATTCGTAAGTGTTTATTTAGGGCACATCGTGACATAAATAATCATGAAAATGTGAAAGCATAACAATTAACAAATATATACTTGAACGCGTGACTTTTGCTAAATAATTTAAACATGGGAGACCTATTATATAGTGTGCGAGATCAATCGAACCAATTTTTTATTTTTATATGTAGCATATATTACAGTTTTCCAATCAATACATGATGTTACACTTAAAAGACAGAGTGAAGTAGTGAACAACATAAAACTGAGTTATTAAATATCAAAAACACCTTGAAAGCCTTATTTAATTTATTAGTTTTGCTTGCGACAACAAGTTATCGTTATTCATCTGAACCTATCCAACAGCTCCGAACCGAAATTAAAATGTCGAATAAACAAATACCCGAGCATTGAAAAAAAACTGACCACGTTGGAAAAGTTTCTATATAAGCACCAAAATGGCCAAATGTTTTACATATTAAACGAATAATATGTTCCGCTGAAGTTGGAGGACCTAAGTTGATAATTTGGTTAAGTTTGTTTTAGTTCGTATTATTTAGTCATTAGTATTGTAGTTAAATAAGGCTTTAACAAGTTGGTTAGATGCTAAAGCATATCAATCCTAGTTGTATTCAAATAGATTAACTTTTTAGCCTATAAATATACACATAACCAAGGTTTAGGGTTATGTACTATGTATGAGTTTTAATCAAGTTTTTAAGTCAATTTTCTTTGTTATAATAAAAAAGATTGGGAGTTATTCATATAACGTGTTCTTATATTACCGATTTCAAACTTGACTATTCACAAGTGATTCCTTGATATATTCTCTCAATAATCCAATCCAAAATTTACAGTATCACCAGCAGTTCGTCTAACAATTAAAAATTAAAGTTGATCATGGACGGTGTGTTTAAAGGTTAGGTTCACAACCACAACTACTTTCACATCGTGTTGAGTGAAGTATGAAAGAAACAAAGACTTTTAGTAATAGTGGGTCGATGTGAACAAGCTACAAACACTTCGTTGTCAACACGCTCAAATGTTGGCACCATGACAAATATTTTAGCTTCCAATTGTTGACTAAAGGCAGTAGCAATATTTCACTTTAACAAAAAGCAAAGGAAAAATCTTCACTTTTGATTTTGATTTCCATTTGTTTGCTTGGTACATTAGATCTTTTTCGACCCTACAACCCAACAAGTGTTTAAGCATGCTTCAATAAAGGTACTAAAGAAGACGCCACGAAACTCCTTCGAGTCAAAAGCTATCACATAACGGGCTTTAATTAGTCATTAGCCCTCTTGAAAGCGAAATCTTGGTTTACTAATCGTGTCTTTAACATAACTTGTTATCGCGGAAGTAGGTGTGGACCCATGAAGGTAGGTCATGTGGTCTTGGTTGAGTCTAATGGTGACCAATCACACCAACAAGTGACTTGACTAGAGGATTGAGTGTTAAAGTCTTGAGCCAACATGCCAACCTTGTGCACCATGGGTGGAAGACAATGGTTATGTGGTTAGACCAACTCTTTTGACACATGGTGGAAAAGACAACATTTCTATTGGCAACAATTATTTGTCATCCAATGCATGTGGGAGTGTGCTTAGAGAAAGAGTTGTCATTCACTCAAAAGGGTGTTTTTATTGTCTACTTTTTTTAACTCCCTTTGTTATAAACAGAAGTTTTGTGTGTGTCGTGTTTAGTTGGTAACAAAAGTTAGGTTCGTTTAAGTTTGATCCGACCAAAACCAAAACAATATATGTACATCAAGTTGATAGCCAGCCAAACTACGAAACTGAGTAACCCTGAAGAAAATATTCTTAGTGGTGTTCGACGTCCGTCACTGAGTATAGCTCTACTGAATTAGTGCTATTTTGTTTGTAGAATATACCATTAACGTTTCGAACGAGTTTGTATGTGGTTTTCCGAAAGAAAAAATAATAATTATCTTACCAATTATAGTTACAAAAGAATATATAGCAAAAAGAAAAATATAATAATAAATAATATGATAATAATTTATTATGGAATTTATGGTCGTATCAATAATGTTCGATCACTTTTAAGTTCTTTAACTTTATATGTTCATACTAGATTTAGTAAACCCGTGTAATACACGGGTTGAAAATATAAAAACTATATAATTCTTAAATGTATTAATATTTCTTATGATTAAGTTACGTATTGCAATAACAATAAAAAGTAAAAATTAACTTTAAAATTTATAAGTTATAAATATTTGAATACCTTTTTGAATAATATAACATACAATTGACTCATTTAAATAAAAAAACAGTTGGATTAAAATCACACTAAACTAAAATATATCAATAGATATTTTTTTCTCTTTATTTTTTAAATCAAATATTATTTGGCTATAAAATATGTATAGTTCAAAATAATATGATTACACAGTTAGTTGATAATATAAAAAAAATAAATTCAAAACAAAATAATTTATAACTATTAATTTAGTTTCTTAAAATAAAATCTTGACTTAAATAATATATTAATTTAGGCGGGAAATTTTTTTTAAAGAGCAATACGAGAGTGTCATGTGGCATATTAATTATCCTTTTATTATATACTATGGATAACGGTAAATAATAT
Organism: Flaveria trinervia; assembly: GCA_025506515.1. NCBI lineage: Eukaryota > Viridiplantae > Streptophyta > Magnoliopsida > Asterales > Asteraceae > Flaveria > Flaveria trinervia. The sequence goes on from CM046458.1 coordinate 70,954,031, forward strand.
AGTATTAGAAAATGTTTGGTAGGTTTTTAGTGATTATCAAAATGTTATCTTTTAATGGTTTAGAGCCTATTATTGGTTTAAAAATATTTTAATGTTGAATGATTTAAAAGTTAAATTTTAATAGTATATTTTAATCATTTAACATTAGTTATCTTTTAACCATTAAAGATTACAAATTATTAAAAGATAATTTTTAATAACTATTAATAATCTATCAAAAGGCCCCTAGTTAATATGTTTCATATAAACAAATTCATGTTGTCGCTTCTATTCTCACGAGAACCACACGTAAAATAGAGGACATGTTGCTAGCTGTGTGGAGTTATATGATAGTACACAAGTTAATAGTGATATGATTGCTAGATGTAACATGGTATAATTTTTGTAATTTATCTTTATTAATAAGTTTTCTTGGAACCTAAATAATTATAAGAAAATATGAATCCAACTTTAATCAACCAAAACCAAAGAGTTTTATGACTTTATCAGGAAATAAAAATGAACAATCAGAGAATCTAATGAATGTAGAAAACACAGAATAAACGTCAAACAGAACGAGATTATCATAATAATAATCACACAGACGAATACTCACATACAAGACTCAATTACAAACTTTCTTTATAAGCCCAAACAACATCCAGCCCAGAAGTCCAAGACCAAGCCCACTAATTAAATTTGTAAGTCCAACATAGAAAAGAATAAAAGACACTATTAGACAATAATCAAAATAACAAGTTTGATATTAAATTGATACAAAGAATGTATATTTCACAATAATGAACTGACTAACATGATGTATAACCAAATTTCTTATTCTACCCTGTTCCGTTGAAAATATGAGAAAATATATTTTATTCAATTGCAAATAACTTAGGTGTTACAAATGATAAATGATAAGTAACAAGTACATTATATTTTTTAAAGGCGATATAATATTATAATCACCATAGTCTAGCAAGAAAAAAAAAAGAATCTACAAAAAAGAAACACCAAACTCAAATACAAGTTAAAGTGTTAAACCACATAACTGAATTTACGCAAAGCGCCCCGGTCAATACTAATTAACTAATATTATATTTAAAAAGTTAATAGTTCAACATTTAAGAGAATAAAATACATACTAGACTATAAGGATATGTTCTCTACTATAATTAGAACATATAAAATAGTTCATATGTATCAAAACTCAAAAGTCTGATCAAACAAATATGTTAAATAAATATGAAATTCAGATTAAAATAAATTTAATTGCGATATTCATGTTAGAAAAATTTAGGGTTGGCAAAATGGGTATCTGTTTAGACACGATAAGACCTGTTTAGCAAAAAGGTGCACTATGCATTTTTTTACTTTTCTTAAAATAATTAAAATTAGTAGTCTTGGATTTATCATTTTTCTTTTTCTTGATACCTAAAACATAAAACTATCACACTCAAACCATCAAATCTAAGTGTTAAAAGTGTCGTTTTCATGTTTGATACTTGTGTTAATCGCGTCGTCTGTAGCATGTAAAACACGATAAAACACCAAGCCCAAGAAAAATTGTTTTAAAAAAATAACTAACACAACAAAATCTGCTATTTAAAGAAACATCAACTCAACTGAAAAATAAAGAGGCTAAGCTTAAATAGCCCATTGGACCAACTGCAGGCCAGGCCCATTATATGACATACCATATTACTAGACTTGCACAAAAAAACCGGGTTCATACCCGACCCGTACCCGGGTCCGGGTACAACCCGGTACCGGGTGTACCCAGAAAAAACCGGGGGTTGTACCTGGTTTGCGATTTTTTGAAATTTTTTGGACCCGGACCCGAACCGGTTGAACCCGGATTGGACCCGGTTTCGACCGTTTTTCTTAAGTAGCCGTTGGGGACCAAATTTGACCTTTTTTTTGTTGTTTTTGCCCCTAAAATAAGTATAAATAAGTGTAGGTTTATATGGTAAGGTACCCAAGTTTCAAACACAAAAAAACATACGCACAATACGCAAACAATACTCTCATTTACTCTCGTTTACTCTCAAATCTCAATATGGCTCATTCTCAATCTTCCGTTGGTCAAGGTTCATCGAGCTCTCCAACCGTCATTTGTGTTCTTGCACACAATCGTAACATGGATGTTCGGTGCAATTGGGATATGGTTGAGTTGAGTGACGGATCTGTAAAGGCTCGTTGCAAGTTTTGTGGAGCTTTGCTTGCTAAAGATTCTAACACGACTTTAAAAAAACACATTAGCAAGAAGTTTTGTAAGTCGTTGAAAAATAATCCGGATTCGCAACAACACAATTGAGTGGAGACGGTGGAATCTTTAATTACAACGTTAATGAGGTTCGAGATCGAATGGCAAAGTTCGTGATTCAAGAAGCTTTGCCTTTCAATCACTTCGACAACCCTCGGTTAACCAACTTAATTCGAGGGACGCTTCAACCTCGTTACACTCACGTAAGTCGTACTACACTTAGACGTTATTGTTTAAAATATGGAAGCAAGCAAAAAATGATTTAATTGTATTATTTGAAAATATAAATACCGGTGTAAACTTAACTAGTGACGTTTGGTAGGCGCCACACGGTTTGCCCGAATCGTACCTTTGCGTCACCGCTCATTGGGTAGATCCCAGTTCATGGCAAATGATGAAACGTACGATTGCATTTGATCTATTTTCGTATCCACACACCGGAGAGTTTTTATTTTACTTTTTGAATAATGTAATAACTACTTTTAGTTTACAAAATAAAATATTTTCAATGGCATTTAATAACGCTTCCAATAACACAACCGCGGTTGAAAAATTAAAATTAAAATATCTTCCGATTGCAAACGGTGATTTTTTTTCATACTCGTTGTGTTGCACATATTATTATTTGTTGATGACTTTATAAAAGCTTTTCGAATTATGTTACACGACGTTTTTAAAAAAAGTAGAAAAATGTATCAAGATTATAAACAACTTTGTAAAGATACAGAATCTAGATTTTTAAAGCCTAATTGGAATGTACCTACTAGGTGGAATTCGACTTGTCATATGTTTGATTGTGCTTTAAAACAAAAAGACACCTTAAAAGCTTTTCATAATAGTCTTTCAGATAATTGTGAAACCGACTTGTTTTTGGATTTGGATTGGAAAAATATTTAACATTTATCCGAATTTCTTGAGGTGTTTAAAAACTCAACTACAAAATTATCAGGGGTTTATTATCCTACTAGTTATTCGGTGCTTCAAGAATTATATTTCATGGCTTTGAATTTTAAAAATTTTCAAATTAAAATAATATATTTAAAGAAATGATAAAACCAATGAAAGACAAGTTTAAAAAATATTTTTTAAGTTATCACTCGTTTTTATTTGTGCCGCTGCTTTAAATCCTTTTTTAAATGTTGCGGGAGTAAAATATTTAATAGACGAGATAAATGACAATTTGGATATAATGACGAAAACCCCAATTTTTCAACTGAGGCAAATGAAGTTTTTAATAAAAGTTTGAAAATTATTTATAATTTTTATTTAAATAAACATGGGCCTAACGTAAATATAACTACGCCAAGAGAATCAACCTCAAGTGCTAGTACCTCGTTTAAAGACCCCGTTATGACTATGTTGAATGTTGTTCGGGATGTGACGGCTAAACGTCAAAGGGGTAACGCCCCAACAAGCGAACTTGGTATATATAGTACGACGAATTTTATTTTAACTATGAGTACTCAACATTATCATGTATTTGATATTTTGGCTTTGTGAAAAGAAAAGGAATTCCAATTTCCTATTCTTTCTGCTATGGCCTGTGATTTACTAAGCGTTCAAGCTTCTACGGTAGCTTCGAAGTCTGCGTTTTCTCTTAGTGGCAGGGTAATATAATTACGGAGAACAAGATTAACTCCGGAAGCGGTGGAGATGTGCATTTGTTTAAAGGACCACTTAGACGCGATGGATCGTATACAAAACAAAACAAATCTTGAAGACAAAATTGTAATTGAATCTAAAGTACACGATGAAGAGGTAGAAAAAGGAGTATCTTCTGGTATATCCGACGAAGAATTAGCATTTGATGAAGCCACTCGAAGAAAATAGACGATTAGTTAAAAAAAAATTTATATTATTTTTTATTGATTCGTTAATGTATTTTTTAAATTGTTTTAATAAATAAATCATAAATTAATGAGTTATGATGTTTTTTTAATGTTGTTATAATAATAACAATAACAATAACAATAATAATAATAATAATAATAATATAATATAATAATAATAATAATAATAATATAATAATAAGAATAATAACAATAATAACAATAATAATAATAATAGTAATAGCAATCACAATTGTAATAATAATAATAATAGTAATAATAATAATATTATTAATAGCAATCATAATAGTTAAAAAAAAAACCCGGTTGTACTCGGTTTTGGATCCGACCCGGTTCGGACCCGACCCTAACCGGGTACACCGGGTAGGGTTTTACAGTCCACCAACCCGACCCGGGTTCGTACCCGGGTCACCAATACCCGGGTACCACAAAACCCAGCCGACCCGTACCCGGTTCCGGGTTCGGCCCAATACCCATTTTGTGCAACTCTACATGTTACTATCACAGTCGTTCGATTTAAGGCTTCTCTTTCAATCTTTCGTCCGTTGTAAATGGATCATTTTGTTGGGCTTTTCAGAAGAGTTTTTTTTAGTAACGCAAATATTACACAATCTATTATCTATTATATGTTAAAACTAATGTGTTTTTATTATTTTATTAAGAGAAAACTACATAAATGGTTCTTGTGGTTTGATCATAATGCATGTTTGATCTTTAAATTTTGAAAATTACAAAGTTAGTTTAAACTTTTGTATAATCATTGCAATTTTGTTTCCAAATTTTAAAAATTACAATGTTAGTCCAAACTTTTATATGAGTGTTACACTTCTGGTCATTAAATTTAAATTTAAAAGTTGATCCAAACTTTATAAAATGCATAAAAACTAGAAAAAAATTTAGATCAGTGACCAAATGTGCGATGAGTACACAAAAATTTAGACTAACTTTATAAAATTTAAAATCTAGAGATTAAACATGTAGTATAGTTAGACCACACCATTTATGTAATTTTTTCGTCTATTAATGATAAGTTTATAAATATGTTAACTTTTTGGAATGGGAATGGATGAGGCGATCCGTGTATTTTCATTCAGATACAACTTAGCTTTTAGTAAACCTTTAGATATAAACTCGGGTTGTAAACTATATATTCTAGTTCTTTAAACTCTAGGATGTATATAGATACTTTAGTATTAGATACATCTTTAATATATACTGTCTCTAAGTGTATAACTTGGTATAATACATACATAGTTGGGTAATACTATTTTGAGCAAAATGGTTGGGACTTGTGAAGTATGGAAAGCTAATAAGAAAATTGCTCATAATGCTTATTCAAGTTCTTGTGGTGAGGCCGATAACTCTTGAACATTCGCTTCGTCTCAATGATGATGTTGTTATCCTCTCTGTGTATATACACAGGACGAGATATATTCAAGCTGATGAACTTATGATACATTCTTCAATAGACGATAATGAACCTTATGAGATGTGTGTATATGAGTAACTTTTTGTTTGTATGAATTGTGCCTAGCATGCGGTCCATATATTAAACTTCAATTTTGATAACCGTGAAAACCTATCACAATAAACTTCACAACTCACATCAGTACTCTACTAATTGTGTTGTGATTGAAACTTAACACGATATGTAGACATCTCATTAGATGGTTCGTTGCATTAATCGTTATAGATGTTATAAGCCCATGCGGTGGTTAAACTTGATGTTTACAAATGATATCGGTTCCTATATCCTATTTCATAGCCAGCATGTTGTTGTTATTTTGTACATCAAGTGCTTATCTTTTCTTGCAAGCTAGTTCAAATCCAATTGACAACTTCACTTACGATGTTACATAAAGCATCAATAATAGATGATATAACGTATAGTCTCTTCCATGTTATATGTAATCAAGCTCTCATCCAATAATAATATAAACCTTTTGACATGGGCCCACTTGAATTTGAATTGGATCCCACTTTACATTGAAGGCCCAACCGTAAAGAAGAAGAATAATAATATCATATTTTGTTAAATGTTTCTCATATCATGACACCATGTTTCTAATGTTTTTGATTTCATATTATATTAAATAGTTGTGATTCATAGTAGAGAAAGATAAAACGAACCGTGAAAAATGTTTATCCTCTATGTTATAAACACTAGAAGGGTCCCACGTAATGCCGTCACGTGTTTTAATATTTTGTTTTTCTTATAGCATTTTTACAAAAGTCTATTATGTTTATTTAAGCTAAAATTTAAAATACCAAATAATGTGTTTTGTATGACTATTGTACATTTACGCATTAACTTATTGTACCTTACAAAATAATTCAATTAAGCAAAAGTTTCCATCAAAACGTTAAAAAAAACACAGGTTACAATTGTAGTCTCAAAATATTTTTAAATGTGATAGATTAAAACATATAGCTGAAATCTTAAACAAATTATTATTTTTTTAATTTATGGGTAGATAATGTAAAATTTTATGTAAGTGTTAGTAAATGTAAGGTTATTATATAACTAATTGTAAGAGGAATCTATAAATAATGTTATAAATACTATTTTACTCTTAAGAGTGATTGTTTCTTATGCATTAAAAATAAGTAAAGGTTCTTAATTTTATGGTATATTAAAATATCATTTTTATATACTTTATATATAGTATAGATTAGTAGTAATGAGAAATTAATAGATCATTTTAAATGTTTATGTTTATAGTATTATTAACATCTCCACATGTATAAAAAATATATTATTAACCTCAACTTGGTATGCAACTTGTTTGACCCTTTATTTTGCTTTCGCAATTAGTTTAGACAAAAATATTATTTATCCGGTTTCACCACCATAAATTACTAATTATTAACTCGTATGTCTTTATCTTTGTTCCCCTTTTTACCTATTTTGTTTATACGGGTGTTTGAGTTTTGCGGGCTTTGTAATAGATGATGATGTTGATGAATCTTTAGACAAAGATCATGCTCATGTTTGTTTGGAACACTATCAAAATATATTATTAGCTTTATTTTCTACACTGGTCAAAGGTGCTTGCTTGGGGATTTAACTATTTAAGAATTCCCTTTAAATTTGAAAATTCAAACATAAAATGGTGTCCATATAATTATGGCTGATTGGTGGCTTTTCTATTATTTGGAATTAAGGCCTAATGAGTTATTTCAATATTCATTAACTACAAAATACCATTTCTTCAAATGTCAATTCCAATTAGTTTGTATTACATCCAAACACTTTTTACTCTCATGCTTTTTTATAGATAAGGTGTTGATATGCCTAATTATAAATGGATTTACTGAACCTCACAAATATTATTGAAGAGATATGTCTTGGAATTATTAGAATAAAAAGGTAATTTTTTTCCTAAATCACCGATCCAACAAACACGTAACCTCAACTTTCGATCAAAATTTTCCACTCTTTTAAAAACATTTATTTTTGTTACTATAAAGCTACATGTAAAAAAATGATTGTTAGAGAGGGGACCCACCAACTAGCATCCGTCGGAGTTCGAAATTAGGGACGAGCCCCAACAAACGCCACACCTCTGATCAACGGCAGAAATTTTTAAGGATAGTCTAGCTATCACAACATAATAAATTTTTGGGTTCGGGTCGGGCGGGTCAGATCCGGTTCATCGCCAAAAAACATTATTAAAAACGATGTATACATCCTTGTATTTGCATATATATCAAAAACCTTATTGAAGCAACTAATTCGAGAATAATTTTAAACGATTTTCAAACTTTGGTACAATTGTTAAGAACGCCAATTAGTCTTTCACACTAATGATGTTTAATATGTTTGAAAATAATGTCGGCTAAAGTAAATATAATATATCATCCCTTATATCTTGAAACCAATATGAATTTCACTTGTTTAATTGTTAAAAACATTTATCTTGATATATGTTTTTCGTTTCTTATTCTACTAACTACTTGATTATTTGAGTGACAAACTGCTAAAAATATAATCAATTACAAATTATAAATCTCGGATGAAGCCACCCTAGCATTTATATATAATGTTGGAGTTGCTCTAACATCTATAAAAATAATCTTATTCTTATATAGAAAACGAGAAAGATCCTCAAATATCTTGATTAATAATGAAAAGAATATATGTACACAAATTAAACTACTTTATTGTTTCATATCTTCAAGGTGATAATAATATTAAATGAACATTATATTTCCTTAATATATCATTAAAAACGCATTTCTCATTTCTAAAATAAGAATTTCGGTGATTTGACTTATCGTTCCAACGGATAACCTTAGCATGAAAACGAAGGTCAAACATAAAATAATAAAAACGCAACATGCGACCCACAAACATGCTTCCTTTCCGCATGTCTTCCGACCCCAAAAACCATCCTCTTATCCAACTATTTTTATCCACAATAATATTAAAATTGTTTTTGTTAATTAAAATAATTATTTATTATCAAGAAGATAATATAGCATCTTGGAGAAGATGTGAAAGTTGCGATCAATAACGTGTATGTTAATGGGAAACCAATCTCATTCTTTTTATTCTAATTAAATTATTTTTAAAAAAAATTAACTGTAAGCGGCACGTATTAGAATCACATTCATTCTTATCAATTTTATCTGTTTATCTCTCATATTTAATAATCACATTAACTATTTGATTTTTTAGATTAAAATAATTATTTTTAAAAATTAAGAAAGATCTTTTTATTAATTCTATTTTTGAAGAAACATTCTTTTATAAAAAAAGGAAAATTTTCTAAAACATTATTTTTCAAAATGTAAAATATTTAAAAATTGATGTTTTTAGAAAGTAAATGTCTATAAACAAAAAAAATAAAATTAGACATTATAATAACAAAATTTAAAAATGATATTTTTAAACTTTTTTTTGATACAAAAATTTCATTCTATTTATAATAAGTAAGAATTCAATCATATCTTACCTTAAATTATCGTTTCATAACTAATAAAATTTTATTATATCTAATATTTTTCCATTTAATCCGCATAATACACGAATTTACTGAATATAGTATCACCATATATTATAACAGAAAAGAATACGTATTCAAAAGCTTTACATTAAAAAATTCACCAATTAAGAATTATTCATGTAGTTAACTTAATTTATTAATAAAACATTTATTTTAGTTTAAATCATAATTTATAAAAAGAAGGATGTAGTTGTGATATTCAAGCATGGTCTCGCCTATGATTGTATGACTCGTTTAATTTAAAAGAACTTAAGTTAGGCTTGTTTGAAATCTATGTCTTTTGACCTTGATCTGGGATCATAAGTTGTAAAACTTGTATTCTGCTAAAGTTCATGCTTAACTCATTTATTATTTATTAATTATTTAGCTTTATATTTTCATATGTATATAAATAATTTTATATTTCTAAAATAAGCTATATTATTTACTCCTCTTATCGGTAACATATTAACAAATTCTTAACGTATCATACATAATAAATTTGATTTGGTCCCTCACAGTTACAGATTTGATATTTTAAATCAATTTTGTTTAATACATTAAAAACACACCAATTTAAGTTAAAATGTCATATATTCGACCCAACAATTTTATCATTTTAACAACTTCAACCTTAGAAAGTAAACCGAATTTAACCCGATTATAAGTATAATATACTAAATATTTTGTTCGGCTTAATAAAGATATTTAGTGAACCAATTTCAAATAACTAATTACATCTATTTCAAAAAACATTTCATCAATATAATATATCATCTTCCTCCTGTATATAATAAACACATCAAGAACAATCTTATATACATATATGCATACATACCCAATACCTATTTATTCTAGATCTAGAAAGACATGGGTCGGCTTTGGTCTAAGGATAATATAAAAGATATTAATGAAATATTCATCTGAACGTACAAGCCAAAATACCGTTGGGATGTTCCAACTGTTCAACCACTACGTGGCAACGTGGCCTTTTGCTGACATGGCACCGCCCACCCAATGAGAAGTTTCCACGTCAGCTGAGGTCAATTCAAAGGGGGTGGAGGTCACGTGACCAGCATGAGACGTGTCGAAAGCTGTAGGCTTGACTTTTGGAACAAGTCACGTGAGGGGGCCGCGTGAGTGATTAGCTGCGGTAAAGTGTAGGCTGAGCTGGCGGTGTTTGAGCCAATCAGAGGGCGACATGGTGGACAGTTGAAACGGTGGCGGTAATAAAAGCGTAGTGGAGAACGCGTGGGATTGAATCCCACTATGTTGTTTAAAACGATATTGTTATTATTTATGTTTATAAGAAAATTGATTTTTAAAATATGAAAATTTCATTTGTGTGAGAATTAATAAGTCGTTTAAAAGAGGGTCATTTTTAAAACGAACTTGAAAGTTATTCTTAAAGAGAGAAGTGAGACAGAGTGAATTTTTTTTTGGTGTTTTCTAGTTTTTTATTGAATAAAAGAAAAAAGAAAGAAAATTGAAGATCTTTATATTTTTTCTTAACTTTACTTCTGTTACGGATGAATATAAAGAGAATGCAATCAAACAAAAATATAGGAAAAAGATATTATTATAAAAGTGTAAATCTTTTTTCTTTTTCTTTAAACACGTAAATACATAAAACGTTTAGTCTATTTTCCTTCCCATGGAGACGGAATTACTTTAAAGTTTTTTCATTCACCTCCCTTTCCTTTCTTTCTTTAATTCCATTTGTCACCTTTTATGTTATTTATAAAACTAGAGGGGCGAAGCGACAGCTAATGTTATGAGTCAAGTGATCCCATCAATATTTTGTTTTTATACGAACTAATATTAAGCCCCCGTTATTACGGGGGACGTAAAACCATGCTAAGTAGCATAAAAAACACACAAGCGTTAGCAACCACCAACCGAACGTAGAACGAAGGACATACTGTCATTAGACGAAACGTAAAACATATAAAACAATAACTAAGTTAATTTTGGACCAGCGCATTGCGACAGTACCATTAAACGAAAAGAAAATTAAGCGTAAAAATGTTAAACTACACAAACACACTATAACATTTTAACTCGCAAAATTTAAACTGAAACGTAAAACAAAAATTTTTAAAATATAAAAAGTATAAGGACCAAAGTTAAAAGTTAAAAAATATTTGAGTTAAATTGTAAAAGATGTAAAAGTGTTGGGTTAATATGAAAATGTTAAAGTTTAAAAAATTAAGACAAAAATTGAGTACAACTCTTAAAACATACTGTACAACCTATAATGCATAAGAAAATTAATAATTAATATATTAATATAATATATCCGGTCAAAATGCGAGTGACGCCATTCAATATTTTACGGTGAACCCCTAAAACTAAATCATGTGAAAATATAGCAGCTGGAAGCCTGGAAGCATTGTCCTGGTGGCATTTGTTGTATGGTATCAATCCCTTCGTATTTAAATGTTTCGGGTTCGAACTTTTGTAGATGTATTTTTTTGTTTGTGCTTTTTTGAAATTTTAGTTAAGAAACAGAAGCCCCCTAACTTTGTTGTGCTTTTTTTTTCTTTTTCACCTATTTAAATTTATACTTATTAATCTCTTGTTCCCTCTCAATATCTCATCACTTTCTTGCAAATCATAATTTGCCTCTTTGATAGATGGTGTTAACCACCTCTCTCTGCTTTCAGAATGCAGCTAACAAACATGGTAAAAGGAATACAGTGTGGAAAGGTTTAGTTCGATTTGGTTTATGCTTGATAATTGGTTTCTGTTTGATATGTTTGGGAAACCGACCCAAACCGAAATATACGACATTGGTTTCTTAAAATCCAAGCACCAAAAATAGTGACCCAATAATAATTTTTTGGGTTTCGTCACTAAACACAACGAAACATCCTAGTGGTAAAATGTATCTTCTACATCTAATGAGTCAATTGTTTAAATCATGTGATGGACATGTACATCCTTATAAATGTTTAGTAAGCGTATAATAGAAACTATTTTAAAGAGAAAAATGATATATGAGTGAAAAAACTTATTTTTATAAACCCACATGATATGTTCTTTATGTGTTGGTATGAGTATTCACTAGCTATTTTAAAAAACAAATTAAGTAAAACCAAATCCCATACATGAATCATGCAACTTCATAAAAGTTTGACATGATTCACTTCTTAAAACATGCCCAAATGGCCAAAGGGGTGTCAAGATTTACGCCTCAAGTTCTTGATTTGCATTCATAAAATATATTTGGGCTAAAGACGTAATGCAACTAGTATTTGTTAATAAGAGCGGTGAATTTCTCATGCTAGCCTCTAAAAGTTGTCGGCTTTTGGCTAACAAAAAATGCCGACTGAAATCTAGCCTTCACATTGTATATCTGTCAGTTTTTATTCATTTTGTTTGGTTTTTATGGATCCCTTTATAGCCTCCTCCATCCCTCGGGAGCCGGGACCAACAATGATGTTTTCAAGTTATTAGTGTAAGCTAAAATCTAGCATCCAAGCTAAAAATCTAGCTAGCTAAACTTACATGATCATTTCTATTGGTTATGTTGGATTAAATGTACATTTTTGGAAAAAAAATAGGCAAAATATGTATCTTAAGGGTGGGGGGCACTTTTTTTGGTGCATCACGGCAAACCCACACTATTGGTTTTGGTGTCTTGTGATTAGTTTGAAAAGAGTCGTGGCGTGGTATGACGTGGTCTAGTGTGAGTGCCTTTTACAAATTTAATGGTATGGTATGATGTACGGTGTGACATTATGATATGACAAAATATGATTGGTGATTATGTGATATGGTGTGGTGTTTGTGATGTGAGCATCTCTCCATTCTAATGATTTCTCCTTCGTGTTTGATCATCTTAATTAGTTAATGATTATCTAAGAATCCACAACATACAACAAAAGTAAACAAATATTTAAATATTTACGGATTTAGGTATTTATAATTGATCAATAATAGAAGTATATAGATGATGTATTGATTATGCTAATCAAATAGCATTTGTGAAGGATTGATATATTTATCAACTAAAGTGTCTGAAAATAGACCTCCTAGCAAGGAAGAAAATGTTATGACTTGTGAGATCTAAGATCTATCTAGGGATAAGGGATATTAAGATGTTATGACAATATGACTTATGAGATCTACCATGAATTTAAATTGTTTTGTTGATCTCGTTATTTTTTTTCTCATATATATTCGTATATGCATCTGATCGAAATTTTAAGATAAGTTTATATGATTTTCTAAACTTATAAAACTAGAATTGTAACATCGTTTCATCGTATTTGTCTCCTCGTTATAATAAAACTTATAAATAATTAAAATTAAACAAATAACCTATAAGATTCCTACTATATAAATCACACTCTTATAACTTATTAAAAGTTGAGAAAAAAGAATAATAAAAAAAGGATGTGAAAATGTATGGGGTGGGGGGATGCATTTTACCAAATCATCAACGCATCATATATTTTGGTTAGAGTAAAATGTTATTTTCATCCCTAACGTTCATTGAATTTGTCATTTTAATTCAAAAGAAATGTTTTTTGATTGAAATGATAAATCAATAAAATGTCAAGGATGCAAATGACATTGTACTCTTTTGGTTATCAAAAATCATTCACAATTCATCACTTATACTTGTTTTTATAATTATATTAAAAAAATTATTTTATCTTTTATTTTTAATTAAATAATATTTTTTTATATTTTTATCATTAACTTTTTCCTTTCTCTATTTACCATCACTTTCAAAAATACTAAAAAAATTATGTGGGCTATAATATGATTCCTCACTTACAACCCCCATAATTTTTTTTCAGTCACAACCATCTATAATATATAATACACACTTACATCAAAATAAATAACAGACTGTGAATGCTTTAACTCATTCCAGAAGTGTATATATGAAGAATAATTAAAAAAATAAATAAATAATGCGATGTTACCGGTGACACTATAGGCACAGACATATCATATATATATATATATATATATACATATATATATATATATACATATATATATATATATATATATATATATATATATTATATACATATATATATATATATTATATATATATATATATATATATATATATATTATATATATATATATATATATATATTATAATATCATATTTTCTTGCATTGTATTTAAATACAATATATGTATGAAATATCAAGTTTTAACTTTCATGATAGGGAAGGAGTGAACTCAAGAGAAGAGAAAGCTGTATGCTTAACACATGCAAGTCGAACTCTCTTTTTTATATTCACTTTCTTCCTCTCCCTAATGGTCGAGCTACTTCGTTTTTCTCGGTCTCATTAACATCGACTTCCCAAAAACCATCATTTTAAGCTTATGACATTGATGAGTGATCCAATAGTGTTGAGTTGTAGTTCTCCAAGGAGAAGGGATCCCAAACTTAAACTATAAACATGGACAATAATAAAAAAAAATCAAAAAAATTATTCAAATATTAAAACTTGCAATTATTTTATTTATTTCAAATTTAATTACATGATACAACAGTGTTTCATAATTAAACACTTATAGTATTTTCCGAAACTAGAAAAAAATATTGCCAATATATGTTAACAGAAAAGGAAACTATCATATTTATCATGATATAAGTTACTAACATTGTTTGAACCAGTTATGTATGTAAAAAATATTAAGTCCCGACTAGCAGGTCGCTAACTGAGAGAAAAGATAACCCACAAAAACATGGAGTGGATGTTTCTATCTCATATCTTGATAAAAGTTACCAATTATTTTTTATGTGGTTGTCGGGTGAATGAAGACTATTTGTGATATATTTTCTAGATTACTTTTATAGACCACAAAAATTAACTTAATAAAAGAAGAAACTAGATATCCACTAATATCTATGATGCACTAGGTTGGCAGGTTATATACCAAACCTTATCTGCTCATTATTTCTGATACATTAAGTAAAATGATGTATTCTCCATCAAGAGATTTAATTTTTGTTAATCGTAATGAAGTTTGAATAATAGGTAAAGAGTAAATAGCGTGTATTTAACGATAAAAAAATAAAAATAATAACTACTCAAAAGTGTTTTTTTATATTATTATTTTACTTATTTATGGGCTTAAAAGTTTAGCAACAAAGTAACAAAACAATATATTACCTAATATGTTTGAAATCATATATTTTATATGATTTCTTATTGATTAAATTAACTTGTTTAACATTTATCATGTTTTCATATGTGTCTATATTATCAACAATAACCTAGAATGCTAAATATTATCAGTCACGTAGTAGATACATAAAATGTAACAATAATTGATAGAAGTTTAACAAAGATTAATTATGTTTATAACAATTGACAAAGCCTAATGGAATCTTATCAGATAGGATGTTTCATATTTGTTGACAGGAAACATGCAGCAAGTGTCGATTAATATTATCAATTGATTCATTATAAAAACGTGATATCTATAGAAGGTAACTAAATTACGTCCTAGGATAAACATGTTGTTACAACACATAAAACGTGTTGGATACCTAAATTGAGATCATTCGACAACTTCCCTAAGATTATGGAATTGATTTTCATATAAATATTTTTTGTAGATTAATTTACTATTTACCTAACCCAAACACAAAATTGACACCAACATTATACTTTCAAGCTCAAACCTAATTAATACCAATGTAATAGCAACGTGGGGAAAGACATAAGAGTGCATTAATAACACGTGAACTATGTGCAAATACTAGAATTCTATCAGATCATGAATCTGAGGTATGGGGTGGGTGATGTGTGTTTATCATTTATATGTTTAAGTTGTTTTCAAGTGTTGCTAAAATAATTGTTTCTTAATTTAAAAAAAAACTTGCAAGAGCTTTTACACCAGCAAAAACACTTGTTGTTATCTTGCGAGATAAAATAAATAATATAAACTATCAAGGTCATATTACATATTCAAGTATAAAAAGATATATAATTTCAAAAGTAATGATGTTTATCGAATTAGTTTAGGGTTATTCGAATATGTCTTCGATTCTAATATTAAGGTGGTTTGGATCAAAACACATAAATTTGTAACGTGAGTTGAAATTAGGATGAACTTGGTTTGGATTATAAATGTTCTGAGTCGAACAGGTTCAACCAATTTTGATTCATTATATAAATGGTTTGGATTATAAATGTTTTAGTTCAATCTCCGGGTTATTTGACCATTCATAGAACAAGTTTTGACAAATGGACAACATGTAATACTTTGACTAGAATTATGATATAAACTAAAATATATTTTATTATCAAAATTACAAAGTGACGATTAAACTAACAAAAAGCATTTAGAGCTCACAAATTATATATACATACAATTAAACAATTTGAGCCATCTAGCTGGCTCGAGTTTAAACTAGCTTGGTTTTGTAAAATTTCGAATCGAGTTGCTTTAAGCTCACTATTCTGAGTATTTTTCAAACGAATTTTGAACTATTTAACATTCATATCTTATACTTTGTAGTAGAGACTATTAAAGAATATTTCCTATGTTATAAACATCACTAATGTAGCTTGAATCATATTTTAAGGGGACACAAATAAAAGTAAAGTATTATATGGAATCTAACTGTACATTTACTAAAAGATTTTTCACTACCGATAAAAATTTATACTATCAAGCCGAAAATCAAAAATCAAAATTGAAATTCAGTTCGATTACAAACTCAAATATTTTTTTAAGTGAGATACGAATAGTAAAGAAAAAAAAGTCACAAATGAAAAGTCAAAATTGATCGTCGGGCAATGGTCGTATTGGCGGCACAAGACACGGGTACGTCAGTTTAAATTTGTAGTCCACCAATACACCTCAATGGCAATTTCGTCATTTACTAAATTTAATAGTTTAATATTCAAAATATTCAACAATGAAATCTCCCCTTTATCTGCCGTATAAAAAACGGGCAACGGAAAAATGACGGAATTGGTCTTCCACATCATCATTAATATCCGGATTGTCACCTTTTATCTCTAGTCTAATATACAAAATTTATAAAAACTTATACTAGTGGTGTTTGTATAGTGCGTCAAATTTACTGATTTGAACAAAAATAAAGCTCTAAAACCACTTCATCTTATTTAAAGGATAAGTGAATTCATTTTTTTTTTCATTTTTGATAATCTTTAACTAAATAGAGCTTTAAAACTACTATACTTGTTTTAAATGAAGCTTTGATAAATTTATGTTAGGATAGATGCAGTGTTGTAAAAATACCTAGGTGGTAATGTACCGACTAACGATTAATCGGGAGTAATCGGGATTAAGCGGTCTGGAATTTTTTATATATAATTTTCATTTATATATATACACATATTTTTATATGTATTTTTTATAAATATGTTTAGTTTTATATATATATATATATATGTATATATATATATAAACAAATCTGGCTGGAATTTTGAAATTTTCGCCGGAATTTTTGAAGTTCGTCGGATGTCCGCTGGAATCTCACCGGAAAGTCGTCGGATTCTGCAAATATGCAGATGAGGGGCTGATTAACAGCCGACTAAGTCTGACTTTGACCAATTTGACCGATTAGTGATTTTTTGCTCCGATTAAGGAAAATCTAATCGGTGAGGTACCGATTCCCAACAAATCGCCGATTAATCGACCGACTAGTCTGATTTTTACAACTTTGCATAGATGACATTTTAACTAAATAAAACACTACACATAATAGTTTGGATTAACCTTTCTTATCAAGTTTGAAATATGAACCATTAAGATAACGGTTCAGTATGATGTATCATTTGATTAAAATAAAGATGAATGATAGATTATTCTGCTTTTCTTTAATAGCTAAGATTTTTGATAATCTCTGTAAGTTGCGTGTGTCATTAGAGTAAGGTATCTTAATTATGTTCTAAAATTTGAGTGGACAATTAAGAAGGAGAAACAGAACGAGCATTCGTGTTCCAATCGTGAAAAATAGTAATGGAGAAGTAGACCAAGGTTTGTGTCCTACGGGGCGTAAATTATCATAATGTTTTGATGAAACGACACAATGTTTCTTGAAAGGGTGTTAGTTTGGCGGTTTAAACATTTAAGAGTAGATAGTAACTTAGATGATATGCCTCGTCTTCTTGTTGTTAATCGCCCACTTGATGAATGGACACTCAGTTGGTGTTGAGTGCATGCAACTATTTTCATGGTAAGAGACTATGATCCAACTACTTGATACAACAGTCTATTAGATTGTGTTTTAAAACATAATAATGCAATCATATCACATTGAAAATCTCCTTACAATAACAACTAGTGTATGAAGAACCATATTAGACAACCCATCAAAAGTCTTGCTACCATGATCTACTAATGGTGTTTTTAGGCATAACAATACACCAACCTTCAAAATTTACATGTCCGTTCACTTTTCCCATATTTTGAATAAAATTAAAACAAATGGCTACAAAATTCTTTTGTACTTTCATACATTAATAAACTTGTCATTCGGAAAGAATCACTGCAAGCGGCAACAACTATTCACAACTTTTCTTTTGCAATACTAGAATATATTCCCTCAACTTGTAAGTGTAATTGGAAGATTTAAAAATGAACTCAATAGAAATTTAAAGTTCAAAAGAATAACAAGTAACTACATATTCATTTATTGCTAGAGAATCCAGAAATTTCAAAATATTTTATTAATTATTAATTTATAGTATCACTACGACCAATATATTTAAATTAGGATTAAAAAAAATAGTATCTTATTATTTTATCAATTGGGTCCAATTTTATACCGGTCCAAAGTTGGGACCGCACAAATTATTAATTTTATAGAGGTTATTAATTTGCTGAGTTTTAAATTATAAAGGTTTATCATGAATGTTTTATCAATTTATATCATAAGAAAATTTCTCAAAGTTGATAAACATGCATAAACTAAAACACAATTACATAAAGGAAAAAGTTTTCTAAATCTGTCATTAACATAACTAACTCTAAAAATGAACACACACGTACTTATATAAAATCCTACTTAGAAATGTATCAGCTCATCGCTATATAAAACTCAAACACATGCACTAATTTTAATGAAAATAAACACCGAGAGTTACTATCTCAAGATGCTATCCACATTAAACTTTTAATAAACGTTTAAAATTAATGTAGTAGTGCAGAACTAATACAAAATAGTGGTGCCAGAAAGAGATGTTCTTTTTCTTCATACATGAATCATGGTCCATGCATGAAGAATATTCCTGGTTGAGAGAAGCTTCTTTTGTCTGTGTAGGGGAACCGGATCCGACCCGTTTCACTCCTGGTTAGGAACTTTATCTGTTTATGGATAAGCTTACTTTTCCCTTATCAACCTGTCAAACCTCATTTTCGTTAAAAACTACTAATATCCCATCTTATAATAATAAGAGTAAATTATCATTTACATCCTTAATATTTTTTTATTTAATTACTTGCATCCCTATGGTTTTAAAATTGCCAATGACCCCCTAACGTTTCATTTTTATATCTATTTGTATCCAAAACCCTAACACCGTTAGTTTCTTCGTTAATTCTTTTATAAAAAGACAAAAATGCCCCAAATAATAATAATAATAATAGTAATAATAATAATAACAATAATAATAATAATAATATTCACACCATCAATTTCTTCATCTTCTTCCCCTTCACATTACCACTGCTGAAGAACCCTACTAACCCTTGCATGTACGGAAAATACGATCTCCTCTTCACACCTTCACGTTTAGCTCGTTGTTGCACATAGAACAACTCATGAATCGACGGTGACAACGGTTTCAACTTTCCGGCAGCACACTTGATTTTTTCTTCTACAAATTTCCACCTCTCGTTTCACGGTCCACTTCAACGTCGTTCGGAAGCAATAGATCACAGTTAAACAGAGGAAAACGTGTACGGTCGTCGGAATCGGTATATTCATGGTGGCAGCTGTAGCGGTGTTTGGCAATTGGAGCAATTTACGAGCATCATCATCGTTGAGGGTTTGTTGGTGGTGATGAAGAAGATGACCGAGTGGTGGCTCTAAGGTTAGATTTGATACAAGTATGAGGTTTGTTGCGGTGGGTGTTCTTGTAACGGAACTTAGGATCTACAGGTCTGAGGTTAGATCTGATACAAGGAGGCGGTGGTGGGTCTACTATGGCAGCCGATGGTGGCGTGCTCGGTCAGATGGAGCCTCATCGCCACTGATCCGTGCTTACATTTGTTGGCTTGACGGTGACGAAGGGGATGTATCTTCATTCTCTGTTTTTGGGGTTTCTAATTTCAACTTTGTTCTATGGTTTGCGTTTGGGGTTATGGGCCCTTTAGGGTTCCCGATTTCAAATCTGTATGATTTCACCAGTTTTTTGCCAGTTGTGATGTTGTCTCCATCACCATATGATGACGGGTTCCTCTTTCATTTGTGCACAGATGAATGTGTTTGTCACACTGGTTGGGGGGCTGTGGTGGTGGTGGTGATGGGGGGTTGCGGTGGTGGTGATGATGGGGGGCTAAGGTGGTGGTGATGATTAGGGGCTGCGGTGGTAGTTGTAATAGGGGGCTGCGGTGGTGGTGATGAGGGGATGCGGTGGTGGTGGTGGTGATAGGGGCTGCGGTGGTGGTGATGAGGGGCTGTGAAAATGGTTATAATTAGTTGTCATGGTAGTGATGAGGGTAGTTTAGTCTTTTTAACAATAATTTTAACAGGAAAACTAATGGTGTTAGTCATCTGTATTTAAATGGATATAAAAATAAAACAACATATACTCAAATGAAGATAACACAAAATGTTCAGAGTCGGATGACAATTTAAAACCATAGGGATGCAAACGGTTAAAATGGACAAAAGTCAGAGACGCAAATGGTAATTTACTCTAATAATAGTTCAGGATTGTTCAAAAAAATAGATTTAACAAGTATATCATTTTAGAAAATAACACGATATCCATTTTATAACCATTTATTATCTAGGTTGGTTAAGGGTGCCAACTATAAACTTTAATGTATATGCTGAATAAGTCAAATGAAAAATTCCGGAACTATAAACTTTAAACTTTAAACGTTCATAAATATTGGGTGTTTAAAATCGGATATCTAAAAAATCTGGATAGTAGATTCCAGTATTCAAATTCATATCCAATTAAATATCCGAATTTAAAAAAAAAATATTATTTGATAATATTTATATAATTATTATAAAAATATTTTGGATGTCCAAAGTTTTTAAATAATATATATATTATTTATAACTTTTAGAAAAATATTTCAGATAATTTAGATATCAAAATGTTCTCAAAATCACTATCCAAATCCGAATAAATAAAACGACTATTATATTATACTGTGGTGGATAGCTTTATGGTCAATAATGTAGGATAATGCTATACACACCCCTTTCTAAATTGTTCTTATTTGTTATAATCATTCCCTCAACTTTTTTAAATAGTTAATGTTTTTTTATTTACCATATCACCTCTTAATATGTTAAATTAAAAAGTTTTAAGTTTTATCTATTTATTATTTCTTTTAGTTGGTTTCTCGTCTTTTCTTGATTTTATTTGTAGTAACTACGAATGTTCAAAAAAGCCAAAATAAAAAATTTAACGAAAACTGAACCGCATCTATAACCGAAAAAAATTGAATCAAATCATGAAGTCGGTTTTTGTTCGGTTAATGGTAACACAAAATCTTGCTGGTTTTGTTCGGTTATCCGTATAAATCGAATAATAAACGGTTTAATATGTTTAATTATAACCACACCGAATACATCGATTTAAACTAATAAATAGTTTGAAAAAACTTTTTATATTATTTTTAATATGCCTTTACATTGCTTTATAATAACTGTTTTTTTAACTTCTTTAAGTAAAATAACTTTCGTCCAAAACTAATTTCATTTCATAGGTAAAATATGATAAAATTTGAAACATTTATTGAGAGAAAAAAATATGACAATAATATATATGGGTATTTATATATTTTAACCTTTTAGAGCATTCAGAGTAGGTGTTTTATTTTGATATGAGTGTGTGTCTTATATTTAATATTTATGAAAATTGTTGTGAGTATAGGTGAAAGAAAATATAATAATCAAGACATAAAAAAATACTATTTAACCTTACCCAAAGCCTGATTATTTTAGAATTTATAAAAGTTGTTGTTAAATACCATATATAGAAAAACTCTATATATAATTAATAATTCTAGAACTAAAGCATAAATTAACACTTTCAACGTTGCGGCGACTTTCAAATTCCATGTTCTTCGGTTCTACACGCGTTTCCTTCTCTCTCTAGACTCTACGTCACCCATATCCATTTCCCCCTATAAATACCTCATACCCCCTACAACCCCATCGCAACATTCACACATTCACATTTCATCCACCAAACAAACCTTCAATCACCTGTTATATATGTATGTAGGCAAAATGGTTGATCTAGACTGCAAAGGCAAAATGGTATCCTCTGATAACATCCCCACCAGATCCCCTAGACCTTCATCTTCCCCAAACAAACTCACCGTCACACCTCCTCCGCCTCCGCCTCCGCCACGTGTTGTCGACCTATCTCCGGCGCCGGAGACTGATTGTATGGCGTACGAGCATTACCTACGGCTACCTGAAATCAAACGGATGTGGAACACGTTAGAGTTTCCGACGTGGAGAAATGAAGCTGTCGTGAAACCGGCGTTGCAGGCGTTGGAGTTTACCTTTCGGTTTGTGTCGGTCGTGTTATCGGATCCGAGGCCCTACGTGAACCGCCGTGAGTGGAGCCGGAGGTTGGAGGCGGTGGCGACGAGGCAGATCGAGGTTGTGGCTTTGATTTGCGAAAACGACGACGTCGGAGCTGCGCCGGTGACTGGTGGCGGTGAAGGCGGAGGTGTGTTGACGCGTGACGGCAGCTCGGCGGAGGTGTGGCGGCTTAACGACGGTGATGACGCGACGGTGGTTGTCAGTCAGGTGAGTGAAGAAAGCCTGTTACCACGGTTAGCTACGTGGAAGAAAGCTGAAGGTATTGCACAGAAGATTCAGTATTCGATCGAGTGTGAGATGAGGAAGTGTCCGTACACGTTAGGGTTAGGTGAACCAAATCTCGCCGGAAAACGAAGCTTAAACTACGACGCCGTGTGCCGGCCGGCGGAGCTTCATTCCGCCACCAAATCACCACCGGAACAAGCGAACGTCAACAATCACGAGAATCGAACGGTATACACGATTCACCAGATCGTAGAGTCATGGATCTACGTTGCTAACGAGCTTCTAACACGAATCGAATCAGAAATCGATTCGAACAATTTCGAAACAGCTTCAAGTGATTGTTTCATTCTCGAACGCGTATGGAAGCTGTTAACGGAGATGGAAGATCTCCACCTGTTAACAGATCCCGACGATTTCCTCCGGTTGAAGAATCAACTCGACGTCAAAACGTCTTCCGAATCGGAAGCCTTCTGTTTCCGATCAAAAGCCCTAATTGAGATCACGAAACGATCGAAGAACCTGAGGCATAAGGTGCCGTACATTCTGGACGTAGAGGTGGATCCGATGGGCGGACCTAGGGTTCAGGAGGCGGCGATGAGGTTGTACCGGAGGAAGAGCTCCGGCGTGAGGATTCATGTGCTGCAGAGCTTGCAGGCGGTTGAAGCGGCGGTGAAGAGGTTTTACTACTCGTATAAGCAGCTGTGGTGGTGGCGATGGGTAGCGTTGAGGCGAACGGTGGTTTAGCGTTTGTGACGGTGGATTCGAGCGATTCGTTGGCTCAGATGTTTCTGGAACCCACGTATTACCCGAGTTTGGATGGTGCGAAGACGTTTTTGGGGGATTATTGGAGTTATGAAGGTAGACGACGGTGAACTCGGTGGTGATACGGTGGTGATGCGGTGGTGAGGGGGTGGCGGTTTACAGGTAGGATTAGGTTGGGGGATAGGGAAGGTGAAGGTGACAGTAGGATTTTGATTGGGGGATAAGGTCAAAGGTCAAAGGTCAATGTTTGTTGTATACCAAACTATTCATGTGTTCTGTTGAAAATTTTTAAATTTTTTATATATGGAATTTTAATTTATTGAATTGGTTTTTATGTTATGGTGTAGTTGTTATATTAACTCTTAACGATGATTTTTAGTTCAACTAGTTAACGTTAAGTATTTATGATATGTAAATATATGTATTTTATGGGTTTAAGTTTTACTCTAAGCAAAAAATGTTTAAATAAAAAAAAATGGATACGTGAGCCTCATTAAAATAACATCTATCATCCGAAGTCTGTGTATTTGCCGTTTCAAAAAAGTATAATATAGATGATATACTCTTAAGTTATATATTTAGCTATTAGCATGATTAAAGGAAAGGATAAATTATAATCAATATCAATATATTATATAAAATGTTTAGATGCATTGTGGTATAAAAAGTTTTCAATACGTGATGGAAAAAGTTTTTAACTTTTAAGATGAGAGGACTATTAAACAAACTAAACTTTTCGTTAGCTATTATCTTGTTAATTACATGACATTAGATGATATCATGATATTAGCCAATATCATGTAAGGTATGTGATACTTTGAGGTATATTTTAATTCAAATATATTAACTTTATAAATTAGGAGATTATTAAACAAACTACAGTTTTCATTAACTAATATCCTGTAAATTACATGACATTAATATCATGATATTAGCCAATATCATGTAAAGTGTGTAATATTGACATGTATGTTTTAATTAAAAACTAATATTTATTTGATGTATCAATATGGTTATAGAAACACCATAAAATTTGTGTTTTTTAACCTCTTTTGAATTGACGTAAGTTTTAAGGTTCAAAAAGCCAAAGGCGGTGAGATTTAGAACGTTAAAATCACACTATTTATATGCATGTTACTCTAATACTCTCATATTGATTCCATCTTCGATTTCATATTTTATGATTTTTGTTAGAAAGTTAAGGATGTAGGTATGAAATTAATTTAAGAAGCAACAGTTGGATAAGAATAATAATAATAAAAAGGTCATTTTGGTGAAGTTTTTATAATAGCCCCTTGAAAAGCTTTTCATAAGTAGTGGAAACCAAGGTTATCCATCTGTCTCCCTATGGTTTTGTTTTGACATTTTCATGCTTTGTACTTCTAGAGTCTTGGCACTTGCATACCAAATCAAATTAATTATATTGTAAAGAGATTAGGATATACTCAAAGAAAAGAGTCATTTATAATTAACAAAATACATAATGTTCTATTAATATTATATATTAGTTAATGGTTGTATTCAACAGTTTTTGATTGTTATGCACTGTATAAATTGTTATTTTTGACTTTAAACCTATTTCTTGTCAAACTTTTCTATTTGAGAATCACATATTTTACACCAATTTAATTATTTTTTTTTGTATGAACATCATGATTTCTTTTATATGTGATCTACCTTACGAGATAAGAGTAAAGAAGTCATCGTAATTATCAAGAATCAAATTTACATCACAAAATCACTTCATTTCATGAAATACGGGTGTAAATTTCCGAGCTACACAAAAAATACATTCACACCTGATCAATAAAATGTATATTTTTCTGATAACTTCAATGCATGTAGGATTCTTCATCGCATATTTCCCATAAAGTATGTGCATCATATGATATACAGTTTAAACCCCAATAACATATTATTTCAATATAAATGACAAAATGACTCAAACGCACATATTATTATTGTAAAAGAAAAGTAGAATTGAAAATATTGATGTTGATGTCAATCTCCATAGCCAGCTTGTTTTGCTTTTAAAAGACAAGAATTCAACATTAGTGTGATACTTTACCCCAATTTCTTCCTACATTAATTAGCTTGGTGTGAAAAGAATGAAGATAGCCTACAACTTGGTTTGATCTTATCAAACCATTTATATTTTTTTTTATAAAAAACACCCAAAGAAAATGAAACATGTTTTTGGCAACAGCAGCAATTTGCACATGATCAAGTCAAAAGAAACAAACCAAAGATAAAGAAGAATTGGGGTATGGGTTGGATTGTACACAAGTACCCAACAGATAAGCTTCAATCCCATGTTAGTTAAGGTATGGTCATGGTCTAAATATTAAATGCAACTTTTTTCTATATTTATGTCACACTTGCAATAAAAGTGATCATGTGAAACTTGAAGCAATGATAAAGTTGTTGTTATTTGATTAGGAGGTCACAGGTTCTAGTAGAGGAAACATCTTGCAGAAATACAGGGATAATTTACGTACATCAGGCAAATTAGTCTAACACCCTCCCAGACACTTGCAATAAATCCATCAAAGTTATAAGCAACCCGTGTAAAAAAGCACAGGGAATCTACTGAGATTTGATTACAGAAACCATGTTGTTGGTTTTACACAATAAGGAAACAGAGTATTGATACAACAAACAGGCTAAACGGTTTGCGTTCCGCGTTCCATGTAAATACTAGTTAACGTGGTATCGTGGCTAACAACATTACAATCAATAGCTAGTGGTAATCTCTAGAAAAATAAAGAAACATATGAGAAGCATAGTGTTTGATGAATCACCAGAACCAGGTACCACGGCTGTCAACGGCCTTCACGTTGGTTGGAATCAATGTCATCCTGCCAAACTCGGATACAAACCTATTCACACACTCAGTCCTTTTGTCGCTATGACCTCCAAGACTACTGATCCCGGTGGATCCATCTCATATATCTTGCCTGCAAGTAGACACCAAACATGAGGTGGGTATATGGTAGTAAATATGACAAGTACAGGTGGCAAAATGAGTGGTTAGCGTAAATGGGTGTGGTTCAGAACAGGCAACTTTGTTTTGGTGGGTCAGGTAAAGATGACCCAATAAACTTGATGTCCAGAAAACTTTTAAAGATACTTAATTTGGTTGCAAAAAAACTGTACTGTATCAAATTCACTGGATTAATCTAGCTTTTTTAATAAGGTCATTTCGGAGGATCGAGGTTGTATGCATTGTTATGTATCTTTTGGATAGCAAATCACAACCAAACAATAAAATATCACACAAACAGAAATCAAACGTACAAACAGAACATGCAAGATTTAGAGTTGTTAGGTTTAATCTAACCTACGTCCACTTTTGCTACAACTAAATTTCAATATTTCAGTGCTCAAAGGAATTAAAAAGGCCTACCATTCTATTTATAATAAAATTAAGCCAAAACCTCCACAACCCAATTATTAGGGTTGATAGCTTTCCACAAAAGAAAGCCCACTAGAATTAAGCCCAAAACCTCCACAACCCAATATGTATCAAGCATAAAAAAGACACCTTTTAAGTTTCAACAGATTTCCTTTTAATCAACTCTTTTAATAAGTAAATGGGTTGAAATCGCTAGCTCTATAATGACATAAAATTACCTTTTGCCCATATAGGTGGGGCCCCTGTTGCATTAGCAACCAGGAATGACATTGCGATATCCTCACAATTCCTGTTTAGATTAGTTGAAACTTGGTGAGATCTTTGAAGTTAATGCAATAACTTCTTGCAGATGAATGGTTAAATGAGTGGTAAAATTAAAAAAGTACCTGTTCCTCTTTACATATTCCAAGAGGGACCTAGGCATTTCATTTGTGTACATTCGCAGGTATTTCATGTGGAAGAAGGATGCCTTAGAGAGTATCATACTATATGTACCAGTCCACCATACAGCCCACCACCCACCATAAATGTAAGGATATCTGTTGTCTTTCTGCATAAAAGATAATAATAGAATTACATCTGTAATATTAGGTGAAGAAAGACTTTATACGTCAAATCTTTCTTCAAAGCATGATTCCTAAAGTTAATAACACCACATAAATGTGCAAACAATATAATAAAGACATACCGATTGATTGATCAGATGGATTCGAGGTACAAATCCCACCATAGTATCTGGTGCGCTTCGCCAAACACTGAACGCGAATTCTACTGACGAGCAAGGAAATATAATATCATCATCAATAGAAAAAACAGCATCTGTAATTGGGTTCTTGATTTCTTTAAATCTGTTGTTAAGACTATCTTCCTTGTTTATGTCAAAAGTCAACTCGATATATCGTCCATCTTTTGTTTTTGACTTTGCAGCATGATTAAGATATTTAACAAGAGAATCTGAAGGTGGTTGGGGTTCACTCCATACTATGTGAATTGAGTCCAGTCCAGGACATGATGTATAATGAGAAATGGATTGCTTGAGAAGATCATATCTTTTCCATGTATTTATCAACAATGTATACCCTTTCCTGGGATAATTATCAAGTAAAACGAGCGTAAGTCACAAAAGGCCTAGAGTAGAGTATTAAGTACATGTGTATCAATAAAGTGTTAAAGATACAAAACATGTTAACAATAAAAAGTAATATTTGACTATGAACACATAAAAGAGGCCAACAATAGCGCAATTAGTGATTTACCCAAACAAGTCAAAAGCTACTAAATTGGATATCCAGGGCACAGAGCAAAAGAAGTAACCTTGGACGTTCAATGTCACAAATCACAGATTCACAGGTATGATAATTTAAGGTTCTGAGTTTTTAATAATGTATCCCGTTTATATGGTAACTAATACAACTCCAACAAAAACACTTAAACACACACTAATACTAATCCACTCATAAAAGCTGGGAAATAAACAAGGATGGATTCGCATGTTGTAAAAGACAAAACAGGCTAAAAACTTTCCTCTAATAAAAGCATATCCATTCATTCTACACTAAGCTTATATATCTTTTTACTGCCAAAAGAAGAACTTGATCCCCGAATTCAAACAACATATCCAAAAACTAGAACTTCCATGTGCGAGCATGTGTGATTGTATCTTTGAAAAATAACCCAACCATATATTTCCAAAACCAACGAACACAAGATTTGTTTTCAAACCAAGATTATACCGGTGTAATTGAAAAGATCATGGTTAGATTTCCAAAAATGCTCATCATACTTCTTTTTCCTTTTATAAACTATACTAGTTAGTATTCTGAGTTAGTTCCATAACCTAGGTGATATAGCATTCTCTTCTGAACCTTAACTGGTTAAAAGGGCCGGAACTCCCTTTTTCTTTAAACAACTATTCCTAGAGTTTCTAAGATAAATACACAGCAACCTGCACCTTGCAGGATTTGAACCCCCACCTTATGGTTGTGGAGCACAACACTTAACCACGAGGATGTCCCTTGGGGGCCAAAAAGGGCCTGGACAGTGGACACCTAAATCAAGTTTTTCACATTTGCATAAACAGTTTGACCTAAACAGTTTCAATGAAAGATGATAGCATTTATCAAGAATTTCACAAAAACTGACTTTCTGATGCAGATTTGCTTTTGAAAAGAAAACAGTGTGTGCGTATACAAGCCAGCTGAGTATGCTAAAAGTTTGACGCATGCTGCACTGCATATGTTAAATATTAAGTAATTTGCAATTCAACTCACCATATATAAAAGTCCTAAACACAGAAAAAAACAACAGTCATGAGTCATGATTACCACTACCTCATTCCAAAATAGTAAAACTTCCAAATCAAATACGAAATCTAACACTTCAGTAATTAATGCAGATCACAAGTTAATACTCATTTATTGCTAACCAACGTTCCTAAAACCGCATACATCTATCGCAAATTACAGTTGCATTAAGTGATTGACTAGAAGATTCGAGTCTCAGAGTTAGGGTTTCATTTTCCATTAATAGATTCTGAAGTTCATATCAACATATATTTACCTACACTGCTTGATTCGTTTCAATAGTGAGATCTAGTTTCAATTATGAACTTCATATCATCATCTCATCATATGTTTACCTCGAATTTCGATCAACACGAGGAATACTCCGCTGTCCCCATCCCAAAAACGACGGCGTACAGCTCGCGAGCAAGGTTAACGTGAAGACAAAGCAGCACAACAGTAACAACTTGATCCTAACTGATCCAGCGGCGGAGATCGCCGCTTGCCGGAGCTTCTGCACCGTCCGGCGGCTAATTAAGCTCGTTCTCGCCACCATTAGTTCGCTATAAACTACTCGATCTCCGATGTGATCTCAGATCAATTAGTTAGTTACAGCTTCAGGCATGAACTATCGTTTCACCGGCGTATAACGGTGATCTCGTTAGCTGTAACTGTTTCCACGGTGGTGGACGGTGGCGATTGGGCGGAGGAGGTGATGATTCCGGTGAAAGAAACGATGAGATTCAGATCTTTTATGGTGTTGATACAGGGACGACCCTGTCAAATGTTTGATTTTAGTTTTTAGGCCTTTTGGGAACAAATGAATAGTGATGGATTTTGACCCGTCGCGATATTTTTTTTTTTAATGTTTTGCGTTCGTACGTTACTGATTAGACATATAATATTAACAAGATAAACTATAGTTTACACGTCAAGAGATAAAGTGTATGTGTCCAACCTAAATAAACACGAGAGGCAATGAACTAATGATACTAAGCTTTGGAACGGAATGAATGGTGATAGATCATGGCTAAAAGAAATATTTGTTCTGTTGATTCTAGTAACCGATAGATGCGTGAATTAACCATACCAAGATGCGTAGAAAATTTGTTTAGGAAAAGTGTTCATTCTCGTGTGACTAGAAGATCTACTTTTATAATGTACAAAATGAATAGATTTAAAAGTATATGTATAAGGTATGTACTTTTAGTAGTTCTAAACAACTTTAAGCGGTGATCGGGCCTTCGAGCATAATAGAGCTGTACAAAAAGTTCGTAGCTCGAAGTTCGCTCGAAAAAAACTCGGCTTGGCTCAAATTCTAAAGGAGCCGAACTCGAGCCAGGGTTAGCTCAGTTCGAGCTCGGCTCGTGGCTCGGTTCGTTGGCTTGACTCGTGGCTCGGTGCATATAATATATGTATATATCTATACTAGGTTAGTATCCCGTGTATTACACAGATTGAATAAATAAATTAATAAATAATTAGTAATAAAAATTTATGAATTATAAAATCATGTTTGAAGATAAAATATGATTATAATTGCATATGAATAACTATTTCAAGTAAATAAACAATAGATAGGTTACAGACATATAGATATATAGATAAATAGATAGTCTGGTTAAACTGATTATAGTTAGTAATATATACGAAAAGTTACAGTACGATATTTTAATATAATATATGTATAAAATTATATATACGTGCTTGTTCAAGAGATATAGATTTATAAAACATAATATAGATTATATAGTATTATTATTATTATTATTGTTATTATTATTATTATTAATATTAATATTATTATTATTACTACTACTATTATTATGATTATTATTTTTATATTAGGATTTTATAAATGTTTTCTTAAAATAAAAATGGATTCCTTTTAAAAACATTAAGTATTTTGTTTAAAAATATATAACTTGATTGGAAATTATTTATATTTAAAATAATAATCTTTGTTCCCATAAGTACGAGATACCCAACAAAATGTAAAACCCCTAATATATATTTTGTGTGTTTTCATATAAATAATGTGAAAAACTAAAAAATATATTTAAACCGAGCCGGCTCGAACGAGCCACGAGCTGGCTCCAGCTTTTCACGAGCCGAACTCAAGCTGGTGTTTTAAGCTCGTTAAAAATTTCGACCTGGCTCGGCTCGGCTCGGCTCGATAAACTTCGGGCTCGAGCTCGAACCCATCCTAACTCGGCTCGGCGCAACTCGTTTACAGCCCTAGCATAAAACAAAGCGAACCTTTGCTTTGAAATTTATATGTAGATAAAATGGATATGCTCTTTTAACTATATGATTGTTGTTTGAATTGGTGATGGTTTTAATGGTCGTGATAAAGAAGTGGCATGATGATAATAAGATTTATATACATAGCTCAAGGGGGTGGTATCATTTGTAAACACATAAGAATATTAAGTTGAAATTTGAGATCATGTAAGATTAATGATCAATAAAACGCGCTTATGAATGGGTTCTTACTATCGCGTAGACCTTATGATCATAAGTTAGAGCTATCTTCTTATAGGAATATTGAGTCTTGTTGACATTATTAAATGTATTCTGTTTTTATTTAGCGACCAATGATTAATTTTAGTGTAAGACAATAAAGAGATTGGAGAAAACTAGTATGATATCGAGATGTTGGTTTGTTCGTATCTAACGATAAAGTATGCTAAGAGGTTGGTGTCAACGTGTCAAGTGAGGGTTGTTTATGTAGAGGTGCTAGTTATACTACCTAACGTGTCTTATCTAAAACATATGTTACGTCACACTAAAATGTGTCTTTACATTAACACGCATGCTATGTTGGATGTTATGAAACGATAGATTAACATTCAAAAATCTTTAAAATTACATCTATATTTTGTGAAGCTACTAGGGTTTAATGATAGTATATGAGACACAAGGATGCTCACTTTTAGAGCTATTCATATTGTGTGGGAAATTAATAGGTGATAACATAGTATAACTCGTAAGCTAGATTAAAAGTTATTTATAATAGCTTATGTTGTTAGGCTATTTAAGTGCTGTATTTTTTTTTGATGAATAATTACGATCTTAAGTTGCTATATTTCCAAATATGAGGGTGTAGGACATATACCATTATCTCATGTTTTAGATTTATTTTAAGAATCAAGATCTGGCTAGTTAAATGCGTGTAGATTAGTTTTTAAATATACGTAATGTACGTAGGAAAAAGTTTACAAATTAGTTAACAATGTTTATTATTGAAAATCGTAAGATCACTAAAGGATAAACATTCGTGTTGGTTCAAAAAGTAAGACCTAATATAGTATCATTGGGAATATAGAAAAAACCAATATGTGTAATATTTCTATGTGAGAGTATGTTAAGAAAATGTTTCTTAATGTTATATGGAATTCATATCATTAGATGTATTACCTCCTTTGATTCGATTTGGATTTGATTAATTTACGATTTCAAAAGAAATACATGTATACGAGTCGCACGACCATTTCTTTACATCCGTTTTGAACTTGTACACGGTCATTTAGAAGTTCTATATATTCATAGAAGACTTTTATACGTTTAACACAACCCACAAAATATTTGTGGCTTTTGATAATTTATGTAGGTGGTTACTATTTTTGACATTGATTATATAACAGAAAAAATTAAATAAAATAAACAAAAAAGAGGATTGTGATTTATACACGAGAGGAAACACTATTTATTGGAACCTCTATCGATATCTCTATATTCCGTATATTTATCTTCTTTTCTTTTTTTTAGTGAAGCTTTTACAAACATGTTTTTAGATATTTCAAATCTATAAACGTATACATGTCATTTAGATTATGTGTAGTGAATGTTTAGTTAAATTGTAATTTAATCAATGTATATAATAGTCATTTTACTAAACCTTATTTTAAAGCAAGTGTAATGGTTAATTATGTTTGGAGCCCCTATTGATGAAACAATACAAGAAATGTTGTGTTTGACGCTCGTTAGACGCTTGGAGCCCTGTGAGTTTGGAGCTCATGCTAATTATATTGTAATAACGTTTGGAGCCCCACTTGTACGAGAGTCCGGGCCGTGTCTCAGTCCCAGTGTGGCTGATCAAGCATCATTGGCTTGGTCAACCTTTACCCGACCAACTACCTAATACTACGTAAGCTCATCAAACAACGCTTTTTAGCTTTCTTCAGGATTTGACCCGAACTATTTGGCAGATTCTCACACGTTACGCACCCGTTCACTTTGTTCTCAACTCTTCTCGCCTCTTGGGACAGATATCATCACGTTTGAAGCTCTTATAATGTTCACCACATATACGCATATAGTCTTATTGTACTATTTTTCTTTCCTTAATTTTTTTTAACTTTTTCTATTAAAAAATAGATAAAATACAATACATTATTGTAAAAAACTATATAGAAATACAATTGTTTAATGTGTTTAGATAAGTCTAAGAATCATTTTATTATATGTTATAGCATGTTCTATGTCACTGAAATATAATAACAAATATGTAAAGTTATTTTATAATCTACTACTACATTACACTTTCATAATCAACTAACACTAAACGTGAATAATAAACTATTTGGAAACTCCTTTTTAGTATTTTTGTATTAATATTCAAATTCAATTAAAATATCTTGTTAGTAGTATTCTTTTATGATCAATTTTGATACACCTAAATACCACCTAACTATTTTGTTTAAATAGTCGTATACTTGCTAATCATGAGGGATCCATTGTTTCAATATTTTAGTTGAAGTTTCACTTGGTTTGTACGTGTATCATCTATTACAAACTTCAAATCTAACACAAAAAATGATACACTTTAAAATAATCCTAAATTAAACTATTGGAAATGATGACGTTAAATACTCCATTAATAAAATTGATATGGACTATGTAATCCTACATATTACAAAATTTTGATTGATTATTACTCTATAGTTTAGTGATATTTCTACCTCCAAGGAATATAAGGTAAGTATAAGTTTTTACAAGTGTACGTGTATGATTAGAAAGTATTTAGAAGTAGGAAAATGTTGTTAAAACATTATAAAGCTTTAAATCCTTAATTGTACTCATAAAGTTGAATTTTCTATCATTTTTGTGCATTGTCACTTAATTGACTTTTATATACGTGATATTGGAATAGAAGTTTTGGTACAAAATTTGTAGATTGTTTCTATTTGATGTTCGTTTTGTACTTAATTGAATAGTTTTTGCATTATCTTGACGCCACAAGTCAAAAACTGTCCATAATTGAACCGATTTTTAAAATATTGAAAAAACTATACAACTTGTTCATTGTCTTTTCTTGGGCGGCATTCGTCATTCTAGTAATATTGGAGCCCACAAAAGAAAAGCCCAAAGCCCTTAATTAAGCCCAACTAGCGACTCCCAAGCCCAACTTCACATGTCATTATTTACGTGCATTTTGCTTACATCTATCGATATTAGGAAAGGTCTGGGCCTTTAGAATAATTGGAAGCCTAAATCCAAGGTCCTCTGCTTCACAAGAATGTTTTCTATTTTTAAACAAGAAAGCTTAAATGTTTAAGCTCAAAGAATCATATTAAAAAAACCCATGTAACAAAGACATCATACACATCGTTAATAAATTACTAAAAAGTAACCCAACAGATCAAGAAACTCTCAAAATCCTCTTATTGAAGATCAACTTTGTACAGAAAGACTACGATCATTGCAACTATGAATTGTAGACCTCGCATTTCTACACCTCTTAATATTTAGATTAGTGTAGGTTTTTAAACCTTTTAGGTTTAGCAAGACACCCAAACATAAAAAAATCGTAAGTTGCTAATTGGGCTTAGGTTCTGATTCTTTAGCCCAATCTATATAACTTCATCACTCTCGTTTCCAATCATCTTCTTCCATAAACCCTAGCATCACCGGCGCTCTGAGTTCTCACCTCCGGCACGTCAAATCTCTGTTTCTCCGATCAATTAACATCACAAAAACCTACAACATGTCATCTTCAGATCAAACAGTGTTGCAGTTTTTTCCATCGTCCACTAGCTTGTCAGCCAAGGTACATCCTCTTGTTATCTTCAACATCTGCGATTGTTTCGTGAGGCGACCGGATCAAGCTGAGAGAGTCATCGGAACGCTTCTCGGATCTGTTCTTCCCGATGGCATCGTAGATGTTCGTAACTCGTATGTCGTTCCTCACAACGAATCTTCTGATCAGGTTAGTGTTTAACTGTTTAATGAAGCTATTATGTGCCTTTTGTGCTGTGTCAGTGTTAGTTTTTATCATTCAGCAGAAATTTGGTTAAATGATTCAATGGATTATGGATGCTAGTTTGCAGTGATCGATGTAGTCTGTTGTTTATGTTCAAATGAAGTTAGAAATGACTGATTGAATTTTCATTAGTTTTATTGAAATAATTGTGTCGTCTTAAACATAGGATGTTAATAGTTTCTTTGACTGACACTTCTTCTTTATGTTCTTCTGTATGATGTTGCTAGGTTGCCTTGGATATAGATTATCATCACAATATGTTGGCATCTCACCAGAAGGTCAATCCGAAAGAAGCTATTGTTGGATGGTAATTGACTAATTTCTCATCATATGTCAATTTGCACAATTGTAACATCATTTGGTTGAATTGTGTTCATGTCATCATATTCTGTATTCTTGCATGACTGAAAGTAGTATAACGATAATCAACTGTTTTTGATTGTTTTTTCTTTTGCTTGGTTCATAGATGATAAAGGTTTAGAATTTAGACTCTAGATAATTACTCTGAGGCTTTGTATAGCTCCGTGATAGCTTTTCCAGATAGAGCGATAGTGACATAGTGTAATTAATACGACGTTCGATCTTCCTGTTAATTGCTCTATTCTAATAGCTGAAAATGGATATTAGCAATAAACTTAGATTGTCAATTTAGACTATCGAGATTTAGAACTATTTTACTAGTGCTGTTTAAACAAAATTCTACCAAGCAAACGTGGAATATAATTAATAACTGGGCTGTTATGCTGATTGGTGGAATGAAGGAGGTGTCTCATCTATATGTTACCTGGACTAGCCCGTTGCAACCTTATCATGCATAACAAGTTGTGTAGGAAGTATGAAAGCTTCAGATTTGCTTGTTATAGAAGCTTGAAATTGCCTTGAAAAGCAACAACATTTACTACATTAAGTGAATCTTATGAAATAAGGAACCAATAATTATGATTCTCTTGAAGCCACACTTTACCTCTTGAGTTACAGAGTTAACACACAAGAAAGAGAGATTACCTTGGAACCTGTCCTGGTTTAGCCAACAAAAGGAGCTTGGCACTTTAATTATATGATACTCGCACTGATTCTGCAAGCTAAAATATCATGTGTAGGTGGAATAAGATGGTGCATGTCTTTAGCACTCTCATCTTACATACCTTCCAAAGATTTGTGTTAAGTTTCAGACTCTCTTTTACAATATGTGTAAGTGCCAAAATAGTTAAATATGATCTGACATTCTGAGCTGTCAAAAGTTGAAAGCATTTTCTGTTTTAGTACTCTTTATGTGCTTTATCTTTTTTGATTATAGTGGTAAATGGATCAATTTATGTTCAACAAATTGATTGCATTATCTCAAAATTGTCATAGGTTTTCAACTGGATTTGGTGTCACTGGCGGCAGTGCTCTTATTCATGAGTTTTATTCCAGAGAAGTTGCAAACCCTGTTCATTTGACAGTTGATACTGGATTTACAAATGGGGAGGCTTCCATTAAAGCTTTCGTCTCTGTTAACTTGTCTTTGGGAGATCAGCAACTTGCTGCTCAGTTTCAAGAGATACCTTTGGATTTGCGAATGGTTGAAGCTGAGCGTATTGGATGTATGTGTATTAACTCACAGTACATTCTCTGTCTAGTAGATAGCAATCCAAACTTACTTAAACATGCTAATGTTTAAACCTTAATATGGTATTTATGATTGTAGTTGACATTCTGAAGACCACAGCAGTTGACAAACTTCCAACTGATATGGAAGGAATGGAAGCCACAATGGAAAGATTGTTGGCATTAATCGATGACACCTACAAATATGTTGATGATGTTGTGGTGAGATTAATTCCTTACTGGTTTTTATCATTACCAGTGTTTTTGTTTATTTTTTAAACATCTGTTTTGATCGTTCCAGGAAGGGCGTGTGGCACCAGATAACACTATGGGAAGATTTTTATCAGATAGTGTATCGTCCATACCAAAGATATCCCCACCTGCTTTTGATAAGCTTGTGAATGATAGTCTGCAGGTAAAGAAATTTAAACACGAAATTGTTAGGACCATAACTTTATTCTGTTTTGAATTTATAAGAAAAGTTAAACAAGTGGTTGAACAATTTTGCAAATCATATTGATGTTAATTTGCTATGTTTTAGGACCAACTGCTGTTACTATACTTGTCAAGCATTACAAGAACACAACTCAGCTTAGCAGAGAAATTGAACACTGCTGCCCAGATCTTGTGAACCAAATTATTTTTTTCTGCTGAAAAGGATTTTGCTCAATTGCTGGTGCGCACACAAAGTTGTGAAATCTGTGAGGTTGGTTTTTGTTAGAAAATGTTAGAACGCTGTTTTAGACATGTAATTTGCAGTTTACTTTATGCTGCAACATATATTCATGGATGCTATAAAAAATTGAAAATTTCTTTAGATTATTTATTGCTTTATGGTAAATATAATCATTAATGTCTATTTCTATTAGTTTTAGTCAGCTTTGTTTGTGTAAAGATCTCTCTTCTCTCATAAAAGCTACTTGACCAAGACAGATGATCAAAATGAAGATTTCTCACATGTCACAGTTGAAAAACATTCTCTGAGATGAGCAGGAACAAAGTTTATCCGATTTGGGGATTGAGTTTGACGTCGAGACAAACAAGGCTTGAACCTGTAGAACGAGTTCAGGTAAGATAATTCATTTGTTATGCTTGTCAATTGAGTAGGTGATTTTGGATTAGTTTACAGGATTCATGGTGTTTTACTTTCTTTCTTTCAAGTGAAAATGACTGTCGCTTCTCAATCTAGAGGGTCGATTGTGGGGTTAGGATATGAAATTCTGTGTGTTGAAAGACCACAAAGGCTCATAATCTCTCAAATGAAATCCTTGTGTTGCATCGAGGCAAATAAACTTTGTTCTTGAAGCAATTTTTGTCATGTCTTTCTCACTAGCGAATTGCAACCAAAGATAATGAAGGGGTGTGAAGCAATCAATGACATGAATAACTCTATCACCTTTCTGGCAAGTCTACCTGCGATGATTGAACACTATTAACTAGAACCGTTTTGTTTGCATCTTTTAATACATGTAGAACAGCGAAACTCCGTAAATAGGTAAGTGTTGTATGTGTATGCTTTGCAATCACTCGGCTAAAGTATGTTTGCGTTTATCCTTGAATCCCACTCAAATGCAAACTTTGATGTAAGAAACATAGTAAATGAAAAGATCTTGAGCCATGGATTATGACAAACATGATTGGCCTCTTTGATCAACCTCTTTATTTTGAGAATATCTGATCTTCAACCCAAAGATTTCGTCTAGTGCTGTTTTAACCAACCTACCCACCAAAATTCTGAAACTCCATTGAGGGTTTTCGTCAAACGCTGAAAGCAATCAAGATATCATTGCTGCCACGCCTTGTAGGAATTTGTCATCTCTGCTAGAATCAAAGTGACACACACATCAAAACGCAGTTGATTCACATAAGTGCTTGGACACACAATTGTAAAAATTAAATGCAAATTGTGAAATGTGAAACTTGGATTAATAGATTTACCTCAAAAGGAATATCAAACGGTAGCCACTTATAACGACATGTTATCATAGTCAAGTCTATCATCATAAATTGTCAATTTTGGGGACTAGTATCATAGTAAAGATTGTAATATCGGTCGGGGATTGAGTCTATTTTGTTCGTTTTTGTTCTTGTTAATCGGCTCTTGAAATGATATTGACTTTTAGGAGTTTGAACAAGATTATGAATCTCAATGTAAAAAGACCGAAGACACACCCATAGCCTTATAACCAAGTGATATTAGTGATTTTCTCTTATAGATATTGTGAGTTTATGTATTTAAAAATAAAAGATTATGTGGTATTCAAGGGTAAGGGTGGGCATAAAAACCGGGTTCGGACCCGACCCGGACCCGGGTACGGATAGTACCTGATTTGAGGTATACCCGGGTTGGACCCGTAGGGTTGGAACCGGTTTTAGTTTTTGAGATTTTTAGCGAACCCGACCCGACCCGGTTTAAATCCGAGTTGAACCCGGTATTGAACCTGATATTGAACCCGATATTAGATATAAAAACAAGAAAAGAAAAGAAGAAAAAAAACTAGATTCGGTACTGGACCCGGTTCCAGACCCGACCTTACCCTATTCGGGTATGGCGGGTAGGGTTTTCAAGTAAGCGAACCCGACCCAGGTCTGTATCCGGATTCACCAATACCCAGGTATATAAAAACCCGATTGGATCCAACCCGGTTTAAACCCGGTGACGGGTATGGACCAAAACCCGATTTACCCATCTCTATTCAAGGGTAATGTAGTATTTAAAAAGAACACAAGACTTAATAGGTAGGAAAGTTTGAGTCATTGGGCTTGACATATCCGTTTAAGCCCAAAATAGAGGTTTGTCACCATAATATTCACTTATAATTATCATGTACCAAGAGAGTAATTTGTGGGAGAAATATGCGAGCAAATTATATAGAAGTTTTTATAAGCTATTTACTTGATATATTATACTTAAAAGGCACTTTTTATAACTTCATATAAAGCACATTTGTTTGAAAGATATTGCAATTTTATTTATATAAGATTCTAACATTATTCTTCAAACATTTATGAACATATTATAACACTTCAAAGTTCAAATAATATGTGCATGTAGGTGTTTGTATATATATGTGTTTTTACCATAAACTTGTTGCAAGTAAGTGGAAAGTTATATGTGTGATACGACTAGAGTTGGTGGCTCAGTGACAGAGGTTTTGTCTCAAGGCGCATTATTATTGGGGAGGTGGGATTTTCAAACCTTGGTAAGTGTCATATATATCGGGGTGTAGCGTAGAAGTAGGACTTTGATAGATTTGTCGCTCCAAAAAAATAGATATATATGAGATGATCGTTTATATATTGCTAGCTTTTATTATAAAAATAAACGTCTTATTTAGATAAGTTGTCATAATTCTTACTTTTTGCAGTGGCTTCATATTAAATGCTTATTTAACTATAATGCAAAATTTATTTTAATATAATATAACATAACAACAACATACTGTACGATAAAAGATAAAATAAATTAAAAATATAAGCCAAAGAAAAGTTATGATACGAAGATAAATGTAATATGATGTAATAATGTAATATAACACAACATTACAAACACATGATATGCAAAATGGTGTGATTAGGATTTAATTTAATTTTTAGTAATACATTAGTGTAATTTGATTCACTCTTTATACGCAAAATGGTTTTAGCAAAGTATAAATAAGACTGAATCATAATACAAGATTGAAGTTAGATAAGCGACTAAAAAGTTTATATCTCTCATGCTACATATGTAATTGTTTTATAACAACAATAGACACAACTATTTCTCGTTATGGTTATAGTTGAGTAACTCACTCAATGAAAATAGCCTAGACATAAGACTTGAACATAAAGTAAACCACGAGTGAAGTACTTCGTGAACTGTTCAATTCGGTATATGTAATGTTTTTCGAGTTTACAAATCTATAAAATTAATTACCATATATTTGTCACAATAAAAAAACAAACAAAAAGTTGATTAACATGATAGAAACAGAAACGTAATCTACATATTTGAAAAGGACATATATTATTGGAAAATATCAAGTAATATTAGATTTGAAATATCACATACAAGAATAAGACCTTAACAATATTTGAACAAAGACACTCTAACAAATAATGAATAACAACTTTTCTTTTAACAGAAAACAACTAACATTCTTTTTTAACACCGAAAGATCAATGACTTTTGTCCCTTTAATACCACTCGAACTCGAACAAATACTAGACGTCACTATACTAACAAATTGTCACTAATGAACAACACCACCATTGTAATATAAATAAACACTAGACGTCGTAAAATTAACACACCGAGTTAAAACAATAAAATGATAGAAGTTAAAACAAGTTATGATTAACTATAATTTAAATTACAAACACAAAAACATCATTACATTTCACAACATAACCTAACACCACCACACCATTTCACGTCGTATTACATCACATCACAGCACATCATCAACGCCACCCCGCAACATACCGCATAAACTCCTCGTCCACCTCCAGCTCCGCCATCGTCTCTGGCGACAACACCACCTCCAAATCCACACTCCCGCCCCCCTCCCGCCCCGGAAAGGCCGATATCTTCCCGTCAAACTTATTCGCCCGCCCGCTCCTCACTGCCACCGGGCTCCCCCACCCGAAGTTATTATCGTACATCGGAAACCGCGGCGAACTCCCCATCGTCAACATCGCCCCGTCGAAGTTCCCCAACGGAAAACACCGCGGGTCTTGTTCCCAATTGTACACAAATCTCCTCACCATCTTGTCGTCGTGAGCTAAAACATTCTTGTTCAGTTGTTCTGCACACCACCGGAGATCGTGTGACAACACGTCGCCGGCGGTGGCGTACGTCGGAATGCTCTGAATTGCGTTACCGAAATAATAATCTTCGAGCTTTGGTTCTAGACGATGACGACAGTTCACCGCCATTCGAAACGTTGTCGTTTTCGAATTTGGGAACTTTCTTGCACGTGTCACCGCCCTCCACAGCAACGCACAGAGAGACTGAAACGACGAAATCTCCGGCGCCGGCGACGGTTTCGTCATCGGAACGACGGCGTTTCGGATCCAATTTCCGATCAGTGACGTGACGGTGTCGTCGGAGAGTTTGATGGGATCGTTGCTCTGTTTCCCCAAAACTTCACCGGAGATGCAATTCAATCGTCTCCGATTGTTGGTGGTTTCTTTCAATTTGAGAATTGATTCTCTACTGAAGCTGAAGATTCTCTCTGTTAATGGTGCGAATTCGTCGAAGGTGACTTTGGGTCCTCCGGCGGGGAGATTGAGGACCGCCGGCGAGATCAAGACGGAGTCACGCCGGAAAGACGGTGGTTTGGAGACCAATTTGGCGCCTCTACAGACCTCTGCAAACACATTGATGAAATTCCACAACGATGTGCCATCAACCACCGCGTGGTTAACAGAAAACCCGATGAACACACCATCTTCAAGCTCCGTCACCTGAACGGCCAACAAGGGGTTGAAATGGCCGTCGTAGCTCACCATTCTGTCAAACGCAAAAAACCCCTTGACGAAATCCGGCACATGGGTCGGTGACACAACGTCGTTGACGGTGATGTGGGTGGCGACGGCGTGGATGAACTGAGCTCCGGCGTCGTTGCAGGTGATGTAGACGTAGCCGTTGTCGTCGGTGGTGAGTCTTCCGGCGAGAGGGGGAAGTGGGTGAGAGCGGTTGAGAGGGCTCGCCGGAGGTCGGAGACGGTGGTGGCCGGAGACGGTGGTGGGAGAAAAAGGTTGCCTTTTTGGATGTAGTGGCAGGATAACATGGGGAGGTCGGAGGTGGAGAGTTGGAGGTCTGGTATGGTGGATTTGGTGGTGGGAGAGACGGTAGATTTGGTGATGATTTGGGGAAGCACCATTGATGGTGGTGGTGGTGATGATTCACAGGGCATGGTGGTTGATGGTGGTGGTGGTGGTGGTGGTGGTGGTGGTTGAAGTGAAGACGATGAGTGTGTGTGTGTGTGTGTGTTGTGTGTTGAAAGGTGGAGGAAGAAGGGGGTTAAATAGGTGGTGATGGTGCATGAACCGTGACGGTGCTACGGTTAATAAAAGTGAAGTTGAGTTGATTTTGGTTGGAGTGAGTTGACTCTGATAAGAAAAGCTTTTAAACTTTAAAACTTGAATCCGACTGGCTGTCACGTGTCCCCATTATTATTATTATCATTATTATTATTATTATTATTTGGAATAAGTTTAAGTTTCCCTTAAGTTTGGGAGTTTTTTTATTG
The DNA here is from genome assembly GCA_025506515.1 of Flaveria trinervia. Lineage (NCBI taxonomy): Eukaryota > Viridiplantae > Streptophyta > Magnoliopsida > Asterales > Asteraceae > Flaveria > Flaveria trinervia. Next base: position 70,997,654 of record CM046458.1, read on the forward strand.
TTTTTAACTAGTAGATGTTTATTTAACATACTATTACTCAAGGGGTTGTTTGGTGAGTTTGTGTTGAGTTATGTTTATTCACAAATCACAACTTATTTCTTATGTTTATGTTTATATACTTACATTAAACATTATCAATTTTTTTTCAATTAATATTACTTTTTTATATATTTATTATTATATTTTATCTTTTATCTACTAACAACTATTTTCAAAAATATTAAAATGTTACGGGATTTATACCGTGTTTCTCCAAATATGAGAAAACATGGTACAATTCTCATAAATTTTTTAACTCCTTCACTCGTAACCACTCATAACCATCCACTATAATATATGATATCTACTTATATATATATGTAGTAAATGAGCTATTAATGCTCTAAGAGGTTTGATGTCGGCATGTTTACAAAAATCTTGCATGTTAAAAAGGTTTGTGAACTATTAAGATGTGTTTTTATAAGTGAAGTAAATACATTTTGTTTCTTAGTGATTTAGATGTAGTCTTGTAATTAATTTATTAAGAAAACCAAATAGCCTCTTACTTTAGTAGTGATAAATGTATATACTTGTATCTTACAATATTTGAACGTTTTGACTTCTTGAATAGAAGGAAGATGAGCATATAGCTAACGATGAGGTTGTCATGTTAAGGAATTTTTAACTATTAGTTAACGATAATGATGATAATTAGATGTTTTAGTTTTGTAATTAAGATTTCAAAGCTCTCATGGGTCACAAATAAGAGTTGTTTGATTTTTATAAAGGGGAAGAAAGTGGTCAAGTTTATTTATAATGGATATATCTATCAAGATTTTTTTGAAATAATTTAGTCATCCATTAACTTAACGGCCAATGATATGTTGGTATAAGTTATAGTGAACCAAGTAAAAGTTTGAGGCTTATATTAATGATGCTACTAAGAATATTATCTTGTTTTCCTAACTTCTTTAGTCTATATAAAGTTATTTACTACACAAATGTTATTATTATATTATTCTTGTTCTTTTTATTATTATAAAAACCAAAACAAATATGTAAGGGTTAAAATTATAAATTCCATATGTCATGAATTCACTTCTATTCCTTAAATTTATTTTTATCAGTTACATAATACTTAGTTTTCTATCTTGTTATTTTTTATTTTTCTTCTATTTATAATCACTCACGGATATATATTATATGTAAAAAGTAAGTTCTTAAATATAAATAAATGATAAGTGAAATGATAGGTTGTAGTGTCAAACTTACGTGACAATTCTGTATGTTTCACGGGGATGAAATGACATATAAATTTTGACTTTCATGTATACAGTGAGTTCTGTGAACCTAGTCTCATGATAACAAAACAAATATTTATGAACATTCATAAATATACATTTAATTGAAATACTAGTGTGAATGTATTAATATGTGTTGACAATTAATTGTAAATTAAAAGTATATTTACGAGTCATGATAAAAAGAACTATGGTAATTACTACTCTAACTTTTTTTAACTCTACATAGAACATTACATTTACTTATTTTCCCACTTTTACTACATCTCATCAAAACTGATTTATTCTTGTTAACGCTAATTAACGCCCCCAAGGGAGTGGTGTTTAACATATTAAACCTCCCGGCTCCCGCTTCTTTTCAACCTTTAACATAGTTTGATGATAATCAGTATTCCACATATGCAGACACTACAAGTTTGATATAAACAAACTCATATTGACTAATCAACGTGATATAATTATAATATTTACCAAACAAATATCAACATATGCGAACTCTATTACTCTATTAGCTTAATACAAACGAACCTTCATCACCTAAATGAGGACATGAGGTGTTATAACTACAATATTAAACCATGCATATGAATCTTTTTTGGAACATAAAACACATTTTATAACAATAAACCTTTATGTGATCCGATGTTACAAAAAGATTACAATAAAATTTGGTCAAAATTGGATATGTTGCAATCAAGGAAGGCAAGAAGCAAGAAAGTGCGGGCAACGATGGCACACAAACCCAAACGATCTCGATCACCAGAATCAAGAGCTTCGGTTATAAGGTCAAAATATAGGGATTCTTGAAATGGACCACTTTTATTTCTATTTTTAGAAACTATTTTTAGTAAAATATAAAGCCATTATGTCATTATTGAGATTGTACTCTTAAAATCCGTTTATAGATATAATCCAAATTACCACTTTTACTAATAAAAAATCGTTAAAATAGATTCGTTATGTCGGTTGAATATTGATCGAAGAGTTTAAGTGAGTATTAGTTGGTTGTTTAATCGGAAAGCTGGAAGTGAGAATAAATGTTATTTTAATTTTGGGTCAAGTTGGATGTTTTATGGTGTTGTAAAAGTTGATGATGATCGAGAAATTGACACGTCTCATAGTTTTTATAACGAACTTGATACTAAAAAAAGAATTGGTACGTGTTTTTTTGAGCTAAAAAGTTAGGTCGGTACTTACATTCGTCATCCAACTGTAGAATTTATAATATAATAAACAGGAAAACCCAATTATTATACATTTAAAATCTTAAAATCTTATAAGTATTCAGATTCAGATGATGTTTAACACAACAAGTAAAGAAATACTATAAATATTATAAAACACAATTCTACCGTTTTATACTCTAATTTTCACTATCATTCTTTTCAAACAATACATGAGTGGGATTTAAAATGGAAATGTTTTTTTTTAATTTTATAAAACAAATCAAACATTTAAAATAGAAAGATCTTATTTTTTAGTTGAATGCATTATTTTACTGTGGAATTTAGTAAATATAATAAATTAAAGGTTGTGATATACAAATTTTTTTATTATTATTTAAACATCTTATTGTATTTATTTTTTTCATTACATATGTATAAAAAGATATAAAAATGGTGTTCCTATAATTGAATAAAGAAAAATAAAGGAGAATAGGAGAAGATAAAATATCTTGAAGATATGATTTGGGTTGAAATACGGATCCGGATTTTACTTGAACCGTTCATTGCCACGTGTCATTTTCACCCATATTTCAATCTCCATATCCGACCCGTTTTCCAATAAACTCAAAGAAACAAACACGTGTATTTATTTGGACGAAATGTTAGAAAATATACATTCACTCGATTAAGAAATGAATCAAATGACGACATATGTTAACTGATTCCACATCATTTGGATCAATTAAAATTTTTAACAATTGAAATGATGTGTCAATCTTGTATAAATAAATATCTTTGATCATATAAAATAAAACTCTACTATAGTTTAATGATGTAACCCATTTATCACATTAAAATAATACAAATTTTGACACGTCTCGTTACTTCAAACCTTTGTATACGTTTTGTTAACACATTCGATTAGTCATTATTTTTATGCCGTTATGAGTTTTGGTTTCCTCAATTAAGTGTCACATATTTGACAAAAAAAGCTTACTCTATAAAATATTTATTATTATAAACACTCATTAAAATGACATTTAGATTTAAGTTTATTGATATCTATATGTGACAATAATATATGATTTAGAATATAAACTCTAAAGTGGGACAAGTTTTATAATAAAATATTATATGTTGTTATAGTTATGTTAGTAGACAAGTGGAATTAGGCGTATACATGTTTAATTATAAATCATATTAGAGTTGTGTGTAAATCATTCCCGGGCCGCATGCAACGGGATTCGACACAAATCTTATACAAAGCAAATTGGTAATTTTTAATAACAGGATTAAGAAATAAAATATGCAAATCTTTTATACAATTTTCACAAATCTTATTATTTATGGTTCTGATTTGATTGAAATGATTATATATATATTCTTGCAAATAAAGTAATTACTGGGTTCAATGTTTACGAATTTGAAATGACTATTATACTTGAGAATAATAAAAAAGATAAAGAACTTATACTTAATGTGACACCAAAATAGATATGAATCGAAATGAGTAGTATAAATTGTTTTACAGATAAAACTTCTCACGATTTCTGGGTATGTGATCACTGATTTCATAATATACTTTAGCATATATGAAATGAAATATCTGTGCATGATCAAACAAATCCAATGATTAGTTTGTAACTAAATTTCAAGCATGATTGATTTATATCTCATCTCAATTCCATAATTAATTACAATGTCTTAAATATCTGAAATAAAATCCAATAAAATACAAAAGAAATCTCAGTACATGAACAAAACAATATAAATAAATTAAAACAACTAGCGAAAATTAGAAAAAAACAAAAAGGGGTTTACGCTAATTAGTGTATGTTGGCTGTCATTCCATTAATCCCAAAAAGGTCGGTTTAGTATGCTCTGTAATCTTAATAACAAAAAAAAAAAGGTCGGTTTATTTTTGGCTTAAATTATAATCAACTGATAACCGCCTTTTTGATTCGTCGGCGCCCATGCAGATACACAGCTACGTTTGACTTCAATTAACTAACAACGTTGTTATTATTTATTAATCAATTGCTTCGTTGTTCTTATTATTTTAACTTAATCACCCTGCTTAGCTTAATTATCACCTCTTAATCATCACTGATTATACTATATACACACTATATTAGTTTACAGACTATAGGTGTATTGAATGTAGCCGTAAAAGGTTTAGATATTGAAGTTTGGTTACCAAACTATTTAAAGTTGCGTTTTGTTTCATCGAGCTTGCCTATTGTGTTTTAGTATTTTACGGTTTTAGTACTTATGGTAAACTTATATTTTTCTAATTGGCCACATAAGTTTAGTATTTAGAGTTTTACTACCAAACTTCGTTTTTTATTGTTTCAAGAAGTCATACTAGAAAAGAGGGTGTTTTGCTACGCGTATATGCGTAGCAAATGCGCAGAACACATGTGTTTCCGACTCATTTGCGACACAGGAAAAAGCCCAGTTGGAAATCATTTGTAACGTTTTTGCGACGCAACAGGCGACAATTTTCCGACTGAAACAAGTGTCGCTAACTTACAACGCATTTGCGACACAACCTTAAATACTTAAATTTAACATTTATTATTTTATGTAATGTAATTATTATTATAAATTTAATTATGATTTATAATTTTTTATTACTTGCGACGCATTTCCGACGTGCACGTAGCGACACATCCCGAAATCATTTGTGTAGCAAACTACCCACTTTTCTAGCAGTGAGTTGCCTTTATAAAGATCAAAGTAATATTGCGTATGCGTGTGAGAAAAATAAACAGACTCTCATTGCATAAGGGGAAAGAAAGTAGTTATTTCAATAGAAAAATGTGTTTATTAGAACTACCAACTTTTACCAAAGGTATTTAGTTAGATGATACCAAGATGTTATGATGTCTTTTAAAACCAGTGAGGGTTCATGTCTTTTCTGGACCAAGTGGTATGTGTGTTTAAAAAAAATAACGACTTTTATGATAAATAGCTAGTTTATTATGTGATAAGAAATTGTATAAGAATTAAGTGACCCGTATTCAAAGCAACAAAATATTATATAAACAAGTTGGTTAGAAAATAGAAACCGATTTAAAATGAATAACTTTTGATCTGTCTATAGTTATAAGGCTGGTAAAATTTAAATGAAAATAGCGTGACGAGTCCGACTTGTGACAAAGAGTTGCGATTTGCTTGACTTGGAGATCCAAAATCCTCATCCGCGGCTAAAATTTGAGAATAACGGTTTTACTTTAACTTTCACGATTTAAGCATAAAAACACATGAATCTATGAATATTTCGTTAACACACATGTTTATTTACTAATTTAATTATAATTTTAATACATAATTTATAGTTTTCTAAAATTCGGCCATACTTTTCCTATAAACATTATATTTTGTTATATCTTTTGTTTGTTCTTCTCTATATGATACTGGTTTGACAACCTCTAGCTTCACAATACTTGTCACAATTTAAATTTCATTACTTTTGCGACCCGACAAACAATTCTGGTCCAACCAGTTAGATTTTTCTTCGATCTAATTCTATAGGGATATGATTGTGGATGTCGCTTTAGAAAAAATGATGTTTGTAGGTCAACCGGATGCAACAACTTGCATTATTATGGAGCTCCACTAGATGTAAAAGGGTGGATTCAATTGTGACAGTTGGCTTCTATATCCGATACTGATCATAGATTCATCGGATGGGTTCATAGCTCAAGTATGGTGTCATGATCTTTCTCATATATTATGTGAGTTGGGTGCCTTCCCCAAGTAGCAATCAATAGTTATAAAGTCAATTTTATGTATAGTTTTAATTGCTATTGTGTTTTTATACTTGTATTTACATGTTATCTGAGTTTGCGTCTAGTGATATAACGTATGTAGAAAAACGTTCATTCTCAAGTAACTGAATACTTAAGTCTCGTAAGGGATAAATATATAGATTTAAAAGTATAATTTATAGTGTGTTTAATTAATTTGTTTTAGAAAAATGTCTTTGTTCTCTCTTGATATAAATACTTATATGTTTGCTTATCAATTGATTTGATATAGAAAGCTTAGGAGTGTGACATAATGAATTAGTGATTATGTTTTTTGGTGAATCTAAAGAGTAAGGATATCGAAATTCTAAATATACTATCTTTGTTTTCTTTTTAATTTACCCTTATTTTTCTTAATCAATCATTTAGTTGCCATATTTAGGGTTTTGATATCCAAGCTAGGTAGAAATCTCCAAGAATTATTGCCTCTATCACGTAATAAAGTTACAACAACATTTTATTATTTATAAAAGATAATATGCTTATCACAACTGTCATTTAATTTAGCTCCAACCTGTGTGTGTTAATGCATTGTACTCAAAAACTAAACTTGGAAATAACAGTTTATTTTTTTTAAATGTAACAGTATACGTTTTGAGAGAAGACGAAGGATTATGCATGTGGTATTAAAATCATATGCGATATTAGTGAAGGTTTGGAACATGGATCTAGTAGCGCAACAAATGCTCATACCAGAATTAATCAAATGTGTCATCTCCGTAAAAAGTGTTTATTTCACGAACAAAGTGTATCTCTTAGCGGGTACATGTATAAACTAGCACATCATATGGTATATAGTGAGAGGGCGTGTCTACTCATGCTTCTTTTACAATGATAATGTAATTGCTTACATGGGAGATTAGAGTTAGATTTACAAGACAAAATCTTGTTCAAAAGAATAATGGTTTGTTATGAGAGAACAATCTTATTGTAAATAAATTAAATTAAAGTAGCTAGCTAAAATATCAATTCTTTGAGACTATATACGTTCATAATACTACCCATCAGCCATATATATTTCTTAATTATTGTTATATCATTAATTGTTATATCATTAGTATTCCGATGTCTTTAGTAACGTCATATCGACCTATGTGTTCTTTAACTTCTAAATTTATTTCTTAAGATTCTAAAAACTAATTTATGGTTATCCTACAACATTCTCAATTATATTGAAATGAATTGTTCCCATATATAGTGTTCGATTCAACGATTTAATTTATTACTTTTAATCTCGTTCCACCAATTCTTATTCCCATTAACTTTTAGTTCCACTTGGTCATCACCATTATCATGTAGTATGGGGCTTTAGAAAAGCATCTTGTATCATTACTAATAAAAATATTATTTTGTTATTTTTTTGAACCATAAAAGCAAATGCTTCTGTCACTTATAATTAAAAAAAGTATAATTTTGTATTTTTTTATTTGTTTGTTTATTGTTGTGTCATGTCTTATAATATATATTACATTGTACATTGTAGGTTGTTAAATTGTCCCCTCACGATGAACGTGTGGTAGATAAAGCTGTTTTAAATAGGAGGAACTGCAACATTATTAAATAATTATATAATTAATATTTGAGTAAGTTTAAATTAAAAAAGGGAATATAAACACATCCATGGTATGTGTACCAAAAACAGTAGATAGGTGTGCGTATGTTGCATCATCGAAAACTAGAATAATTAATATATGATAAGTCAACTCTAAATTGTTGTTTTCTCCTGTTTTGTAGAAAACCTTTTAGTTCTAACGATAACGTATAAGACTATCTAATGTGTTATATAACCCAACATATTATAGATATTTTTAATTTTTTATTAAAAAGCATTAATGATAGAGTTTCATCCATAATTTGATGATTTAATGGTATGATGTTTGCTCCCAACAAAATGATTTGGGTTCAAATCCTTATAAATATAAGATTGTAAGGAGTTTTGATGGTGTAAAAGTTATTGTCAAAAAAAAAACACATTCATAACCGAAAAAATCAGGCTGAATTGTGAATTTCATTTTTTGTTCAATTAATGATTACACAATATTGACTATTTCGTTTGCTTAGCCAAATAAGTTGAATAATTACCAATTTAATTGGATACCTGTATTGAATAACTTAGTTTAATTGGTTGAATTTGGTACGGTTAGGCTTATTTTTAATTCAATTATGTTCGTTTAACAATTATTCCCAAAGATTCATAACCGAATAATTTGAACTGTATAAAACATTAACTGAAGTGTTGAACATATCCAAATTTATTAATTAGTTTTTGTGATGGTCAGTGTTTTTTATATCACATTACGGAGTATATGAAAAGCAAAAAATGAAAGACACTTCAGTAATCTAAAATATCTCAAACAACAATACCATTCATCATATTAAAGTTTTGGGTTTTGTATGAATAAAAAATAGGGCTAAGTTAGAGTAATATAATTGGGTAAAATTTTCAATTTTGTAAGAGTAATATAATTGGGTAAAATTTTCAATTTTGTAAGATTGTTTTTTCTTTTTTGTTTATCGTTTTTTAGCTCCTGGCTAATCTATTGTATTAATAATATAACACAGTTCAAATAAATGTTTTGTTTATAGTTTTAAAAATACTATTATGTTTGCTGTAAAAAAATCTATTAAATAGGAAAATACAATTTTAATTTAACCCATTTTAGGGTTGACATCAACTGGACTAGGATAAGTTGGCCTATAACCAATTAGCATGTGGTCCCATAACCCACCAGCTCATATGCTTAATTAGCTCCTTTAATCACAATTAATTCTTATACATATCCTTAATCAAATTTTGTTCATTAATGAAAGAGATGCATCAACGTTTTCTTTCTTATTTTTTTAATGGTAAGGCGCAATAATCTCATTAAAACGAAAATTGACTTACAAGAAGGAGCTAGGGGCGAAACTAGGGTTCTCAGATTGGGAGAGATAGCTATACCACACTACACTATAAACCTATAAATCAAATTTTGTTAACATCACAACATAATCACACGCTCAAATTTGATCGCGATTATGTTGCCACACTACACCGCTAAACCCACACACCCATAATTTTGAGTTGTGCACAGTAAGTAGATGCCGTGAAAAGAAATTTTGCAGCGTGAATATGGGGTGGCGATGGCGGCACAGGGCCTTGTCGTGGCCTCGCGACACTTGTGCCCCTGTCAACCCTTATATGTTTATAGAAAGTCCAAGACTACGTACCACCATACACATTTAAATCAAGTTAAATACAATAAATCTTTTATGTATAATAAATAAAAATATAGGATGTCACACGTGACATAGTTATAGACATTCTATATTTTTTTTTGTTCCTCTATCGTATTAAATAATAATATATAGTAATCATATTGTTTATACCATTTCTAACTAAAACATATATCTTTTTAATAAATCAGAAATTGGATCTTATTTTTAATAACACACGATCACCAAACAAACTAAATTTATCCAAATCAATCGAATGAGAACATGATTACCTTCAATATCAACTACGTGTGTAAACTTCTTATTTCCGATTCAGAATCTATGAGTTAGTGGGTATAGAAGGGGTCAAATAAAAAGAGACCAATGAAATGATTTAGTGAATGAAGTAGTTAATCGTTACTTTATTGCAGTGTTTCATATTTATATTGTAAGGTCTACAAAAATTTAAAAGTAGACGAGAAATATTAACAATAGGATTTGTCAACTAATGTCAAGTCAAGATATTAAAAAACAATTTATTTGTAAAGAGTTGTTAATCTTTTTAAATTTAACTAGTGATTCGTAAGTTTGATTTTGCCATTTATGATGGAATTTTGTCATTATATGCGACACCATACGGTTTTATATTACAGAGTACTTTCATTAGTGTACAAAGTAACTTTAAATAAGATTCGAAATAATTATAAATGTTTAAGTTAAATATAGGATTATAAGTTACACACTATCAGATGTGATTTTTATAGTTGTTAACATGACAAAGTTTTCAAGTTTACATGTCAATCGTACAATAGCCATGTGTCATGTCATGTATAAATTTGGGTTTTTTAAGTGACGGGTTACTGGTTAGTAAGTAATAATATTAAGTTAATAATTATTCGTCAATACCAAGCCTAAAACATAAGATCTTCAAAATAGGCAAAACATCCCACTTAAATAATTAAACCAAAAGATCATTGGGCTGTGAATTTGGTTTAACCAGATATTTTGTTTGTTATAAATTGTTACCGTTGTTTAAGAAGTTTATTTGTTAACAACAAGTTGCTTAAAAAAAGTCAATATGAAAAACTAATCTAAATCAAACAAATATAATCCTTGTTTATTAAACCACTAATCTCATTGTGTCTTATAATATAGAAAGATCAATTTCAAATCCAACAACCTTATTCTTGAGTCAACAAATATACATTATAACTTAACTATTATAAACGATTATATAAAAGTATAACTTAATCATAAGACATAAATATTCTCATTAGACAGTAAGTAGGCTTAAAAATCGTCATGGCCTCCTTTTAAGCCTTAAAAAACATGTCTCTACATGTCATTTCCAATTTAACCAAGTTGTATCAATGTTAGCTTACCTTCATTTACATTGTCACGTGTTGTCTTCCCGTCACAGTCTTCCCGTCACAGTTGGTGTCATCGTCACATTTAAGGCTTAAAAACCCTTGGAAATATTAATTTGTGTTCTCGTGTTCCATCTCTCTGTTACATGAAGTGTGTGGTGTCACCATCTCAACGCATATCTCTTTGCATTTGGGTCGTTCAAAATTTCTTGACTCTTGGATCGCTCGAAGGTTGCTCGTAAAGTGTTCGGAAAAAGCCTATTCGAAATCTTCTTGTTTGTAAACAAGCCTAATAAGCTCGGCTCATTGGCTTGTTTAAACAAATTTCTAGATTATAATTAAACAAGTTATAAACCAAACGTATTTATGAATTTATTTCATGATGAGATTTAGTAAAACTGAGTAACAATTAGTAAGACATAAACTTATAATCTCAAGTGAACGATACCGATATATTCAACTTTTTGAATCTTATCAAAGAGTTGTAAGCTACGAATAGAAACATAATAACCGAGTGCCTCCGACCATAGGGTGACTTATCTTGAAAATGATTGATTTGATGCACAAAATGCAGTACATTGAACATTTGAACTTACATAAAACGAGGATAATTCAATGTTTTAAAATTTATATATAAGTATATGACAGTAGTGGAATATGTATGAATAATTAATTAAACATATTATCTTTATATATTTAATAATGTTAAAGAAATAATCAATTTATATTCTTTTATCAGTTAGTTACGACACCTATGGTATGTGATTTATATCATAGAATAGTTGGTTTTATGACATAAGGTAGTTGTAACATCCACAAATAATTAACCAAAAGCTATATATAGCCAATAGCAATATTCTTAATTTATACATGTCATTGGAATAATGGGTATTATAAAAACTTAATTAAAATGCAATGTATTTTCTTGCATTCTTTATATATCACATTGTAAAAACCTAAAATGTGTTGGATGTTAAAAAGTATAAACCGTGCATAATGTACATGCATTCAAAACATTTTGAAATTTATGTGATTTATTGAATTTTTGTAAAGAGGAAAGAAAATAGTAATTATTTTAATAACATTTTTTACTCTTGAATACCACTTAACATTTTACTTCTAAAAATTTAAAATTACACCAATCTTATGAAGGACAATCATCGATCTCATTACGTTACATGGGCATGACCATAAATGTAAATACTAAGTATAAAACTTTATTGAAACGTTGGAATTCATATAAAATTAATTTTCATGTCCGAAACAACCATTTTATTATTGTTTACATTTCATACGTGAGATTTTAGACTAATGGTAGACAGATATATGATACATCAATAAACATAATGAATATGAGATAAAACATATATGCAAGAAAGGATTTTTAATAAAGAAAAAGTTTAGAATACAATTTTTCATAGAAAACGAGGGTGATATCATCATGCAAAAAAGATTTACACCTACGTGGTAATTATCATCAGGTGATAAAATTATCATGCATGAGTGGTGAAATTATCACGCAACGGGGCGGAATTAGGGTTGGAATTATCAAGAAAAAAAACAGATACTTAAGCAAAAACTTTGTATGTTTCGCATGAAAAATCTACTTTATACCACAATTTTTCTCTTAAACTAATCACTAGAAAAACCTAGCTATATCTTAGCATTGTCAAATAAGATAATTGTGACCCGACTTAGGGACGATCAAACACATGTAGAGAATTCATAAGTAGTGTCTCTACAATGATTAAGGTATAAATAAGTTGAATCGTTGAAAAGCAACACTGTATCAACTCACTAAAATCTAACAATGAGTTACGTTTAATTGTGTTCCAGCCCATATTTGGGCTCATATATTGTATGAAAATGAGATTATGATTACTTTCATGAGTCAAAACAAATCTATAATTCATTAAAAATAGTAGATTTTTTAAATATATAACTATTAGTATAACTGAGTATATGAAATTAAGATAAAAAACTAAATAATAAATACTATTTATATAAAATAAAGCTATATAGAAACAATTAAATAATAAATGAATCGTTCTTAAGCCAAGCTCAACCTGAAACCCTATCAAGTTAAACAATCAATCTCAATCATAGTCGAGCTCATGCTCAAATCGTTAGTAAAGACACGAGAGACTTTATAATATTCAGTTTCACCACTGATACAAAGAATAGTAGATTGAGAGGCACCATAAATAGTATCGCGTGTATATTATGTTTGAGATGGTAAAATACATGTTCTGATCACGGATAAAGAAATTGTACAAAGATAGTGAAACCAAAATTATATGGTTCGCTACACTATAACTATAAATCCATCAAGATGACTGGAAGTTATGATTTTTGCATTATTATTTTTAAAATTAAACAAACATAATATTCCACATCCTTTTATCAAAAAATTGGAGGTTCTTATTGATTTTTGACTTCTTAAATCTCATGGATTAAACGTTGTAAACTAAATAACGCCTAGATCAGCGACATTTGTCAAAGAAAAAAGGATGCCGTCATTAATATGAATAGCTTCGTCACTATTGTAATGTCACACACGACATTACAAATAAATAAATGCATAAAAATTAGTAGTCTGTTACAACTACATTATTATGTTTAATTAAACATGCATAATTGACTTAAAATATATTATCATGTCAAATGAACACTAATTTGAAAAAACAGACAGTAAACGACGAGAATGGAAGCCAAAAACCAATGATGTATAAAGTATAAAACATCACATCAGTTTTAATAAATTATTAATATTTTTACTGACCATCATACATTTTATCTATTATACTGTTAAAATGACTTACATATACGTCCAGAATTTAAGTCTACAAATTTTGTTGCAAGTACATAACTTACTATCAGTACGTCCCTTTCGAACAAATATATTATTAAATAATGATGATATTAATAAGGGGTAATTTAATATTTAAAAAATACACCCGGATACATCGCATTATAAATGAACTTATGTCTTTTATCTATGTGCAAAGTATTTTTGAAGTCACTTTCGTTCTTTGTATCGTGTAAGCCGTCTATTATATTATATATACGACACACCATTAGTCAAATTCAAGCCAACGTAGACCCACTTTAGTAGTTGAGTCCATAAAAATAATCATACTAACGTCAAAATCTACAAAAACACAACTCTAAGTTGCTTTGATTGAAGATTCTTTAATCGATTAAAATATAAAATTCACACGGTCGTAAATGCACCTCGCCTGTATACATCATAGACGAAGCCAGGCTCCTGCGTACGACTGAACACGATGAAGAATATATAATACGTTGGTCAAAAGTAAACTTCTCGCCTACAATGTCTGTTATAACAAACGGAAGAAGAAAGATGGAGACAAAAGAGTGCACAACATAATGCAATAGCGGGCGAGAAGAAACCAATTAATACACTCTAACCAAAATAAAATTTGGACCAACACTAAGTAGGATGAGCGAACACTGACATGATTTCAAGGGTGGATTGATGAGATTTCAAACCTCTTGTTACACACAAATTCCTTAGGCTATAGATAAAAGCCGTTTAGTAGACGTTTACTATCCTCCGTATCTAGATGTAAAAACCAAATGTTTGAATTCTTACTCTGTTTTCGGGGCTAATTGGTCGCAGTGTTATACCCAGTGACGTAAATAACGTGATTAGCACTGCGACCAAGTCCTCTAGCAATTTAAAGTAGTGTGGTTTAGATTTTGTTATTGCAACATAACATGACAAAAAACCGAAAGGAAAAACAATGAACCCAAAGACATGATAAGGATAACCACGTTCTTGAATACAAGATAAGGGGAAATGGGGAAATTGCACTTTTGGGTAACATATTGGGCCCAAGTTTTGCAACTTGGGTAAAGCATGTACAACTTTTCTAATTAAGGTGAATTAATCTTTTTATTATGCCTATCGAGCGTTGTGATTTGGACGTAAAAGAATGTCAAGTACTATCAATGTCACACCACAGTTAAATGACCACCAACACCGGAAAAACTCGAATTAAAAAAATTGAAAAAGTAATCTGAACAGAAAGCAGACGTTAACACGTTGAACCACACACGTGATACACAAAATAATGAAAATAATAAGTAAGATGTGTTTCGAATTGAATGACCATATTTCCATGGGTGTGATGTCTCTAAGAGGGTCGGGTTGGCTATAGGTGCTTTCTGTTGTAATCCCCGTGTTGTTGTGGTTAGCTCGATTCTTGTGCGATGACGAGATCAAAAAGGGTTGTGATGGAGTCGATAATGATGATGGCTTGGTGGGCTTTATGGTGGTGTAGAAACGATGTGGTGTACAAAGACAAGAAGCTAAGAAAGGAGAGGTTTTTTTATTCCATTACTAACTCTTCGTTCTTGTGGTTTGGTAGTGAGAACCGATAGGTTAGCATTAAATTGCTGGATTGGTAAAAAAAATCCCGCTTCTTTTTATGTAATTGATTTTTTATCTTGTGGTTTGGTAATGGGAACCAAAAGGTTAATGTTAAATCAATGGACCGGTTAAATAAACCTACTCGTATATATCTAGTTGATTTTTATTTCGTGACTAATTTCTTACTAGTCGTGGTTATATATGTTGCCGTTATAAAAACGTTCATTGGTGCTGCATCTAATATATAGTTTCTTGAGTACTTAATTTCTCTAATTTGTTTTTTATAATTTTATTTCGTGTAAGGAATCTTGTTATACAGTAGGAAGTGACTTTCGAGTGTTGTTAGTTATAGAAAGCATGATTGTATACATATATATGCTTTTGTGATTTGTGCAATAAGATATTGATTTTGTATTGATCCGACACGTATGTTTAGAATTTAAAATTGTCAAGTGAATGACAAAAATGTAAAATGGTTAGATTCATTGACAAAGAGTTGATGCCATCATGTATTTGGATTACTTTTATACTCTAAAGCATCCCACCACAAATGCACTAAAATCATGTTATGATTGTTTATCTGTAACAGAATGTTAACAGAAACCCTTGCTACATATAGTTCGTTGCTCGAATCTTGACATCAGTTGGCTAAAATTTAAGTTGAGCTCAAGCCAAGATGAACTTGCTCGCTGACTCGCTCGAAATTTTTTATTTTGTTTTAGTTTTAACTTGGTATCAAAACCCAGTGATAATATTAAAGCCCAATTTTAGCTTTGATTTTAACTAATGACCCAATTGAAGAACCATTGGATCGGTTTTAAGAAATATTGAAGCATTTTTTACACTAGTTACAAACTCTAATTGTCTATTTGTCCCTCACCAACGAAGCGATAGACGCTATAAGCTAAAGATTTTATATTGCTAACGGGCTGACTGATTAGCATCGAGAATAATCGGATCAATTTCATTCTTTGATTTTGAGCTGACGATCTAGCTAGGTTTGTAAGTTAAGTTTTCATCTTGTATGTAAAAGATCTCAAGCGGAGATGGTTGTATAAAAGTTTAGCCAAGGTTAAATGGCCTTAACTTTAGCTCGCGAGCAATTCTATGTAAACATCTTATTTCAAGAACTTAATACATAAATAAGTTACATCAATCTATTTCCAATGCTATATTTAGCCACGTCTTTTTCGGGTTTTCCTCCTAGTCATCGTTACAAAATAGCATGTTTGGGAATGTTTTAAAAAACCAATTTATTGACTTATTGATTTTTTTAATAAGTTAGTACGGAGTGACTTATTAACTTATTCACTCACAACAATCACATTGTCAAACACTATAAAATAACTTTTTAACTTTTCAAAAGCTAAAAAATTAAAAGTTGATAAAAATAAGCACTTCCAAACACCCATTAGTTTTAGTTACACGTGTATTACACGGAAGTTGAAAAGTTAATTATTAAAATAACATAAAAACATAAATAAAACTAAATATATTACATGGATTGAAAAATAAAATTGATTAGTTGTCTATTGTTATTTATATAATACTAACATTAGTAAACTCATGTATTACACAAGTTAAAAAAAATATATTAATTATTATGAAAATTTATTAAGTATAAAATGATATTTTAAAATAAGATATGATTAAAATTACGTAAGAATAATAATATATATGATAACTACAAGTAACAAAATAATAATACTAATTTTTAAACTTTAGTTTTTAATTTTTTTTCCAAAAAAAGTTAACCATTTTTCAAAACAAATCGTATTAAAAATATCATTTTTAAAAGTTTCTTATTATAAATCCTAATAAGAAACTTTAGCATGTTTAAAGTTGATAGTATACATAATTACATATGGACCCTGGTCAAAAAGTTGATAGCTTCTGGCGCTAGGGAGCCAAATGTATCAAAGGCAAAGGGAACAAAAGCGTGTTGGTTCTCTGCGCAAGCTTTAGCATGTTTATCCACTTTCTTTGATTCTGCCTTTCTTGCTGCTTGACCAGC
The DNA here is from genome assembly GCA_025506515.1 of Flaveria trinervia. Lineage (NCBI taxonomy): Eukaryota > Viridiplantae > Streptophyta > Magnoliopsida > Asterales > Asteraceae > Flaveria > Flaveria trinervia. The sequence continues at coordinate 71,014,884 of CM046458.1, forward strand.
TACAAAACCGTTTTCCCGTAAACCAACCAAAGGGGAAACCCCTGTGAGGTCCACACAAGCATGTTTGCCCCCAGCCCAGCCAAAGACGAGCAGATCCGCTGGTCGCAAAGTAGACCTCCCCTCCATAGGGTCCGTGAGGAAATTCACAGGGGTTTCTTTCTTAACAGAAATCTCAGCTCTTCTTAGGATGTCCCCCAAAACATCTCGTACCCAGTCATGCCGATATTTGAACCCAGGTAGCTCTTTACAGTGAAGGGCGTGCTCCCCATATTTATCCATGCAAACTTTACGACATATCGGACATGTTTCATCTTCCGGGTACATAGGGATCATCAACCGGTATTTGAGAATTGCTATATTCTACTGGAGACATGCATTGTCCCAACCCTTCAATCGGGATAACGGTCAAAAAGTCCTGAGCATGGGGGCCCTTCAGGCACTCAAACACCGCCTTTTGGCGGGATGACAAAGAAAAAACTTCTCCCAGGCTTTGAGCGATTTTGCTAAAACAAATCGTATTAAAAATATCATTTTTAAAAGTTTCTTATTATAAATCCTAATTTTAGTTATTTTTAGTTTATAATAAAGTTTACTTTTTATAAACATCAAGTTTAAGATATTTCATTATTTGAAATGCTTGATGTTTTAGAAAAACTCTTATTTTATAAAAAAAATGTTTTCTAGAAATAACATTAATAAAAATACATCTTTTTTAATTTATTAACAAATATTTTTAATCTTAAAAAAATTAAAATGATTTAATCTTTAATTTAGATAACTATTTAAGAGAAGAGAGATACGGAAAAAACAAACTTAAAAGGCCTAAAAATATGACAAGTGTCCCCCTAAATTACTCTTTAGTATTACTTAATTTAACTTTTTTAATTACTATTTTAGATATCCAGCCAACATAGCAACGTTCGTAAACCATAGCATTCATCAAGTCTGAGTATTTTAAAGATATTCATGGAACAGAACATATGATAGTATACATAATTACATATGCAGGTATGCTGAGGTGTATACAAATGAATATTTGTGTACCTAAGTTCTTTTATTTGGTTGGAACAAAGGGCGAGTATTAAAGCAGGCTCCTAATGTAAGAGTTGTTCTCAAGAGATGGCGACCGTATCCAAACACCACTTTCGGCCGCCATCTGAGCAACCGCCCTCACACTCACACCAACATCACTATAAATCTGTAAAACACACGCCCGCTCACACCACTACCACCACCCCTCAAAACCAACCTTGGACACGGTACCAACGCCACATCAAATCCAACGATACCAAACAGAGAGAAACCAAAATGGAGAAATCAAACCCCCCATCACATCAATATTCGTGTGAATGGACTGGGCAGACCAGCAGCTGCATAGAGCTGGTGTTGTTCGGTGATGATGATACACAGGGCGCCAAATGACAGCTGTTCTATTCTTCTAGTTTGCTGGTGGTACTTTTTACAGAACTCGTCCACGTGCTGGGGGCCGCTTTGATTCATTCTTAAACAGATTTTTTTATTTTTTTTGTGCTAACTGGTTTAGGTTGTTCTATAAACTAGGTGCTCTCTATCTACTGGCATCTGGTGTATATCCCCACCAAATGGGAGTGGGTTCTAGTCCACAAAGTGGTGATATATGGATTTTAGAAGTAGATTTTGAGTGTATGTTAGTAAAAAAAATCTAGGCAATCGAGGCCTTACCCAGATGAACCATAAAACCAACAAAAAACACCATCTACCATCACAAAATGTTATGGACCAATAATAATACAACTAAAGAAGTTATTTTAACAGGGCTATTTTTACATTGCACATCACTAAAAATATTGGGGACCGTTTCATTTCACCTAATCCAAATTAAAAAGGGAGAAAAAACAAACAAAACAAAGTTGATTTCGGTGGTTGATCTTGGATTTGGATCAGAAATGGGTCAACGCGCCCACTCGTCTATCTTTTCAGACCAATGTTGAACAATCCAACACATTATCAACCCAAATACCCTTATCTCATAACAACCTCCAAGGAAGGTGCAATCGTAAGCATCTAATTCCCCTTTAGCAAAGGTATGCAGTTTAAATCTTGCTTCCCTTGGTTTCTACCATAACTTCATTGTTGTCAGCAAGGTATTGTCAGGCCTCGTGAATTCACCAATAATGGGTTTTCATGTACAAAAAAACCCACTTTATAACATATTAAACAAGCAGTTGTGCACTGTTTTCAGATTTTAACATTTATATTTTGCTAAGATTACATCAGATTTTAATGTTATATTCATTGTTGATATTTGAAAGTAATATTTTAATCTCTATTTATATTTATATATATGTTTTTTCAAAGATGAACCCATGAGACATGTTAGACTCTTCAACTCATTTGACCCGTCTAGATATTTAGATCATATGGGTCGTATTTGTGTTGAGCGTGTCACAAAGTGTTGAGCTTCAGGTCCAACATCTTGGCAATTAACTACTATGTTCAGTACGAGTGTACGACTTAAATTTTGTCATGTTTGGGTTAAGTTGACCTATACCTAGTGGCTAGTAACCTAAACACAATCTAAATCACCACACTTAACTATACAATAAACTATACCTACCAATGCCTAATCAGCAGACACATTCTTAATCGCTTCAAAAGCAAGGAAAAAAAACTAATCCATTTTTTCGCCCATGTTGAAAACATGTATAAAACACCCATGGGTTTACATAACCACAAAGGTTTAGAGCCTGAATCAGCATCAAGCAGTATAGTCGTATAGATTATAGAAATGTATCCATGTAGAATGAACAAGGGAAATTCACTAAACTTGGCGCTTTCGTATATTAAGCACATTCATGTCCAAATCATCATCAGCATCATCTGTGCCTATGAAACTAAGAATCCACATCAGTAACTTCCTAATCATCAACATTACATGTTTGTTTGGCCTCTGCTATCTATATCCGCTCTATCTAAATTATAAAAGAGAAACGTTACATCCTCCTAAACGCATTATATCCACTACAAGGATCCTAAATAATGTAGACGTATCCCCTTAAGCAGGTACCTCAGCTGGAAGCAGCCTCTCCATCTCTTAGGATAGAGGAAACGTTTGCCGTCGTCCCAAACTCCAAAAAAACCCTACCATAAGCTTCTAAGTAAGATTTTAATTTTACTATGTGCATTTGTTTGTTATTAGTTAGTAGTTACTACACATACACACGATTGCAGAACCATCGAGTATATTCATCATTAAAGCTAATCATATAACTAACCTACAAGATATTTACAAATGCACCTACTTTAATCAAGAACAAAGTAGATTCATGAACCACAAACATCTCAAATGGGTTCTCATGTTTAACAACTTCATATAACTTCAATTACTTCATAACAATTCATAAAAAGTTACAAACCCAACACATACACAATATACACATACACCAACATAAAAAAACCATTATGAAAGCTCAACACTTACCTCATTAATGGCAAAACATCAAGCAAGAACACCAGCAACCCCAAGAACTCCAGTTAGCAATCAATAATCCACACGACGATAACCGCTGTAATCCTCGAGCTCCCTAGCATTCAAATCACCCTCAACTCTCTCCCCAATCTTATCATCTTGATACCTCAATCCTTCATCAATTGAAAGCCCTGAAACTCCACCTGCAACTCCACCTACACCTGCTTCCATCCCCAATTTACCACTTTTCTTCTGCTCAAATTGAGCATAATCCACCGGAGCACTAGGTCCCCCACCACCGCCGCCGCCGCCAACGCCACCAACACCACCGCCGTAGCTCGCCGGCCGATCACTGTATGCACGTGGAGTCTGTGTAGGCTGAGGGTGAGAGTAATAACCCCCTTGATAATAACCCGAATACGGATCGGAATAGGGTTCGTAGTGGTACGGCCGTGACGGCGGCGGTGGTGGCGGTGGCGACGGAGCCGGAGGAGCAACAGCCGGCGGCGGGAACGACGGCGGCGGATACCTACCGTACGGCGGAGCAGGGGCAGTGTTGTAATAATACGCCGGTTGAGGGGCGATTTGGTAATCCGGCAACGGGCGTTCACGTAACCCGAGCTTCAACCGGATCTTGCCGTTGGGTCGACCGGAGGGTCGCCGGAGGTCAAAGGTTCTGACGAGGGTGACGTCATCGGGGTTAGGTAAGTCATCGATGGGAACACGTAGGGTTCCGACTAAGGGTTTGGGGGTGTCTGAGGGTTTGGAGTGGAAGATCTCGAGGGTGAGTACGGCGGCGGCCGGAGACGGCGGAAGGGGGAGGAGGAAGCGTTCGTTCCAGATGGGTTTGGTGGAGTTGGAGTCGTCGGACTTGGTGGCGAGGCGGCGGTCGGGGTCGAGCCAGAAGATGGCGTAAGGCTGGAGATCGCCGTTTCTCCAGTTGACGTTTTTCAGGTGTTTGGCGGAGACGATGGTGATGTCGAGATCGAGGAGTTTGGGTGGAGGGCGGTGGGAGACGGTGGTTGACATGGTGGCGGTGGTGGTGATGGTGGTGGTTGTGGTGGTTGTGGTGGTTGACGGTGAGGGGTGATGATGAGATATGGGTCAAGTTTGATGTTGAGTGATAAATAATTGGATTTATGTATTTTTAAGGATATTAAAAAAGGAAAACTTATTATTTTATTGATGCGGAAATTTTAATTTCCGTTATGGAAATTATAGAGTAAACTAGAATTGAGCCCCTGTGTTGCGGCGGAGAAGTAAAACCATCTCAAATATAATCATAATGTCACACCATAGTTAACGACCATCAATACTGATATTACGATGTGTTAATGCAGATAATTAGACCGAAACGTAAAATATATAAAAGTTTAACCAAGTTAATCTAGAACCCTCAAGTTGTACCAAACCCTTCAAACATGAAAAATAGACTTAACAACGTTAAACCACACATGCAAGTTGTGGAATCTAGAATCAAGATCCACATCTCCTTCCCGCTTTAGTTTCACTCTTATCTCGGTTGCTACCGGTGTGGGAGATGAGGCCAAGTCCTTTCCCTTCACTAAGTGCCGCTCTTTATAGTTCATTTAGTTACGAAGGAAGCTTCGAGCTCATATTGGTCATGGGTTGGGACGGGAATGAAACTCTACGAGATCAAATCTCCCATTGTTCCTTAGTAGCTTAGTGGTAGAGCGGTCGTCTGTTAACCGATTGGTCATAGGTTCGAATCATACTTGAGGAGATTTGAAAATCACCATCACACCCCCCGTGTAGGTCCAGGTTACTCCTTTGTTCCATAGCCCTGGGGCTATTTACAACTATCCAATTAAGAATGTTAAACCACACATGCAAGTTGTGCAGTTTTAATCTGTAAAACTTAGAACGAAATTTTAAATTGAAAATTTGCGAAAAACTAAAATGTATTAGGAATTAAATTTGAAAGTAAAAAAAGTTGTAATGTCAAATCTACAAGGTTTAAAATGTTTCAAGTTAAAACAAAAAAACATTATATTTTATAAAGCAATAACATATATGCAACACTCTATGTAGGGGTGTTCAAAAAATCTGATATCCGAAACTATCCGAAATCTGATCCGAATCCGAATAAATCGATTAGAATCCTTATTCGGATATTCGGATCGGATCTCACCCGAACCGAATTCCTTATTCGGATTTCGGATATTACAATATTTTTATTCGGATTATTCGGATATCCGAATAAGACTTCAACTATATTTTTAGCCTAGAACTCGTTATTCAACTATCTATTATGTTTTCAACTCAACACATATGAATATTTACACATTCTAGTCATAATCTTAAATAATCATTCAATAATCGACCGTTGATCTAAATTAGATATTCTAATCTTCGTATTTCATACAATTACCTATTATATTTTTATTTTGAATTTTGCGTGCACTTCATTTTTTTTAGTTGTATATTTTTATTGTGATTTTCAACTTATAAAAAGGTAAAAATTAAAAAATTAGCAAAAAAAGAAAAACAAAAAAAAATTGTTATTTGGTTATTCGGATTATTTAGATATTATCCGAATCCGATTCGAATTGAATTCGGATAGATTCGAATCGGATAGAAAATTCTTTATTCGGATCAGATCGGATTTCGGATAGGGTCCTGAAATTTTCCAATTCGAATAATCTGATCTGAATAATCCGTTATCCGATCCGATGAACACCCCTAACTCTATGCATAAGATATAACACCTTATCCATAGAAAAAATAATATTTAGTATGTTATACAATAACTATTACCATAATACCATCTCTAAAGTTTGCAAATAAAATATTATCATCTCTAAAGTTTAGATGAATTTTCTCTTCGAATGGTGTGAGATTGAATATATTTAAATAAAAAAGTAAATAACTATTATCATCTCTAAAGTTTGTTAAAAAATTATGTTTATTTGAAAGTTTAAAAATAACAGTTTTAATCAAATAGTTTCAATTAAGTAATAATTTTCATTTATTTTGTTAATCACATTCAAGAATTCCGTTAGTAGTTCATTTTATGCCTATCAAGCATTTTAGTCAGCTTATCTTGAAAAAAAAACTTTTTTATATAGGATGTTTTGTTGTTATAAATTTTACCCATAAAATCAAACACAGTCAAATAAATATGCAGCAAACAAATAAATTAAAAAAAAGATACATTTTGCCTGCTTAAAATCAAACAACCATAAGACATAATAACAATGATAGTTAACGGAATTTGGAAAAAAGTAATGCAAACCCACCATAAACCTCGCAAAGATTGTATTTTTTTTCTAAATAATATTTGTTATGTTTTATATATTTGTTTTGTACATGAATTCAATTTATTAACGCTAATTGTAGGTGTTTATGGTATTATGCTTCATTCTGTTCACATTTTGTGTATATGCAAAACTACAAACGAGAACTTATCATACAAAAATGTATATTAAAAATTATGAAACTTATCGACAAAAAATATTGATTATTATCATATAGGGCGTGAGTAACTCAATTTGTTAACATGGTGAATATTAATTCTTTTAACAAAACAGTAGAATAAAAATTTCCACAAAGTTAGGCAAATTTTATACTATCAAATGATAACTTAGCATAAATTATTATAATCTCTACTCTCCTTCTTGCTAGAAGATCTGTTGGTCTAGATAACTGCCCCGTAGAAATTGTTAACTATTAGCTTACAGAAGAAATAATTGAACTGACCACTTAGATAACACATTTAGGTGTTGTTTATTTTTCTTTAAAAGTTCTTTCCCATCTTTTTATTTGTGCGGACGCAGATGCGGAAATAGTTTTTGAATACGCAGACTGTTTGATTTGTGAAAGACGTTTCATTCAAAAACGCTTTCTTGACGTCTATATGGAGAAGATGTGTACTTATTACTTCTCAACCTCTTTTTCCCCTCTCCTTTTTCCTTTTACCTGAAACTATCTCATTCCACTTCTCCACTTGAATTCCTCTCCATCTTCCTAGCAACCCTCCTGTCGGAGGTGGTGGTCTTTTGGCCGAAATTTGATCGGGTGGAGTTGGGGAGATTTGGTGTACAAAATGTTGGGCTCATCGGATATGTGATTATAAGCAACACCCACATCAATTCTTGAAGGACTCATGCTTTTGCTAATGCAACACACCCATTTTTGGATCGAATTTTGGGACATCCAGATAGGATTTTCAGCAATTGAGTTCAAGAAATTGAAACCGCAGGTTAAAAAGTATGAATTTGGGGTGCTTTTCGGGGGAAATTGGATAAAAGTGATGAAATTTATGATGAAATAATAATTAACTTTGTGGGTTCTTTCTTTTGGGTTTTGGTTTTGTGTTAACGAGGTTTTGTTTTTGTCTTCAAGAATGGGTTTATGTGTTGTTTGCTTTTGTTATTGCATAATACAAAAAAATATGATAACTAAACTTAAAGAAGCTTGCTTTTGTTATTGCAAAATGAGAATTGAAAATAAAAGAATCTTTATTGTTTACAAGAATTTGGTTAAAGGTAAGGTTTGCTTTGGTTTAATTATAAACTATTTTTGCAGATGTTAAAAACAAACAATCTTATTTTTACAAACTGCAGACGTCTAGTCCACTTCTTATTCTACAGATGTGGTCCGCAAACTGCAGACATTTTACAGTAGAAAAAAAAAAACACCTTAATGTTTACCAAACCTATGTTGTACTACTAATTTAAACATTTATTGTAAGCTTATCAAATAATTTAATGTTTTTTTGTTTGCACGTTATATTGATATTCTATTTTTAGGATTGTAAATAAATTGAATGAAATGAAACAAGCTACCAAATGGTTGTTTGCTTAGCATTAAACATATTCATAAACATGAAACCACACAAGTTTTTGTTTGTATTTATTTTTATTTATTTTTTATTAAAGAGCACAATCAAACGCAAAGCAAACACATGTAACAAATGTATATTATTTAAAATAATGTAAATTAAGGGTCATAGCCTTACACGCTAAACAAAATCCCTTAAATGAGGATAAAGTTAAGCACCCGAAATAATAATTGTGACATTCGTCATTTTCGACTAGCTTTGTATTTGTTATCCTGTATTGTAAACTCGACTCGTTTTGGTCTTCGGATCTTTGAATATTAATAAAATGATAGATTTTATGTTGTAATCATGTTTCATACTTGTCGTGGCGTGACCCACAGTTTGTTTCAGCAAAATCAGTTTTTTTAACGTTTTCGGTTCGTTTAAGGTCCGGAATTTTATTTTAACCATTCAAACCAACCAAGACCTAACCCATAACTATTCTAGAACCCTCCAAACATGTAAATACCTGGTCATAATTTATTTAAATTAAATTTTATTTTAAATAAAAGAATCAAAGTGCACCCTTTTACCCACCGGACAAACGCATTACTCATTTCCTCAAACCCTAATCTTTCCCTATAAATACCACTCATTCTCAACCATTTCACCTGCATATTTTCATCTTCTTCTCCCAAAAGTTTTGATCTTGTAAGTTGTTCTAGCTAGTTTTGCTTAAGTTTGACTTTAAAAAATCAACGGAACCGAATCTTGCATTTCAAATCATTTCGGGTATGTAATTTTGGTTATTTTTAGTTTTTTTCTAAGTTATTTTATGTTCACAAAACCATTTTCATCTTTATCTAAGTCTTGTGGGCTTCAAACTCATATTTATGCATTTTAGACCCGTTTGGGTCGTTTTCGGGAAGTTTACTCGATTAACTTTCTTGTTTGAGTTTAGATCTGGAAGTTTTACCTTATTTTTAGTTCAATGGTTTTGGACATGTGGTAACCATCCTCGGGTTCATACCGAGTCAAATACCGAACCAAACCGAACGCTCGTTTAAGCACTTTAAATAACTTGTAAGTGACCATGTTACATCAAACACTTTAGATCTGAGTTTTTCTTGATATTTTAGTTATTATATGGTTGATATGGAGGTGTAGAAAAAATCTTGGCTTGAACCCAAGTTTCGGGTAAAAACCGAGTAAAACCGAACACCCGTTTTAACGAGTTAGTCAATGTTCAAACCACCAAAAGTTCAATGTAACATCCTGTATTTTTGCATTAATTAAAAAGTTAGCATTGTTACTTCTTGTATGGGCCTTGTTTGTCGTTTTGAATCTTTGAGGACTTGTTCTACTTAGTAAACTTATTGTTGGTTAACAAATTTAGTTATTGGTGATTAATAACAAAGTGTTATACAAAACTTAATATTATAATGCTTAAAAGGATTGTAACCTTACAAATAATAGTTATCAATATTATCAATGGTAATAATAATGCTTAAAATGAATTTAACAAAAAAAAATATATGTTAATAATAATAATAATAAGAATTATTACAAAAATAATAATCTCTAATAATAATAATACTAATAATAACTTTTATAATAATAATAATAATAACAATAATAATAAAAACAATCTTCTTTAAAACTCAAAGTATGGGGGGTGTTTTGTAATTTTTCAAACTTGTAATCAAAAGTTTAAAACCATTTGACCAAACGCCCAAACTGCGGGGGTCAAATGTGTAAAACGCCCAAACTTCAGGGGCTGAAGGTGTAAACCTTCTGTTTTTACTTGCCCGCTTTTCCGGCGGCTTCGGCCGGAGCTCCGGCCGAGCTCCGGCGAAGCTTCAAACCTCGTTTTGTTGCCTTTGATCAATTAAACCGCCCCAACCCCCTCGACCCGGTGTTTCGAACTTGAACCTTAGTTCAATTTAAGATTCTCGCGCGTGAAAACCTTCCAAATCGAACCAAGTTCGACCGATGGAAACTTTGAAATCGAATCCTGCCAAATTCGAAGTTTTCAATCAAATTAATTACTCCCAAACTAAAAACGCGGCTTAATCAATCAATTATTCAATCACCATTGCAAATTAACAGCTTCAAATCTCCTAATTTGGTAAACTTCGAACGCGTTTTTAAATCGAGAGAGAAAGGCTCGAATCCATGAAATGAAGCCTATAAATTATGGGTTTTCGGTTCATTGTGAAGTTCCTGAACTCTCCAAACCTTCAATTTCACAAGAAAACCACTCGATCAGAAAACCCCAAACCAAGAACACCCGAAACCTAAACCGAATTCGAAATCACCTTTTATCTCATCAAAACAGGTAATTGAAATCTGTTTTCTACTCGATTTTGTTCAAAGATCAAAATCCCTATGATGATTTAGGTGATTAACACCGAATCGAGGGCCGATTTTGATTCTTTTGAAATTAGGGTTCATAGGATTTGGGGAACTTAGGGAGACAGAGTTTAAAATTAAGACAAACCAAAGTGAAACCAAGGCCTTGGCCCTGGTTCACTGGTTCCTGCGCCCTAGTTTCCAAGGGAGGTCCCGGGTTCGACCCCGGGCAACCCCTTTTTTTCCCTTTTTCTTTTCAAATTTTCTTCCTTTTCTTCACTTCTTTTTAATTATTTAACTTTTTATTTTAAAATGCATATTATTCTTTTTATTTTTGTTTAATTAATTTGTGACTAAATGAATTTTTATAAAATACCTTTGTATTTATAAATACATTATTGTATTCAAAAAAATACAAAAGAAATGTGTGAACATAATACTTGTATATTATATATATATATTATATTCAAACAATTAAATTGTTTAGTTATTTATACCTATATATATATATATATATATATATAATATTATATATATTTACATAGCTCTTTATAATAGCTAAATCACTTATTATAATATACAATATTATAAATCGATTAAACGTACAATTAAATCAAGTTGTACTTATTCTTTCTCACACGCGCAAATAATTAACTATTTCAAAGTATAAAAATCCATTCATTCCATTTATCGATCGCATCAATAACATATAATAGATACGAATAATTATTAAATCCTATTAGACCTACAATTAATCATCAAACAAATTATAACGCGCTACTTTATTTCGTTTAGGTGTGTTGTGACGTTTGTGTTGGATCTTATTCGTGGTTATTTTATTTCATCTTCAAACCCTTATTAACAAGTGAGTTCTTATGCCCCGTTTACTTATATTTTACACCTTTTGGGGTGAAACATGTTGGTTATACAAACATACTCTTACACGCTTGATACTTATTATGCACGTGCAATTCTTTACATAGTCGTGGTTATTTGAATGTGTTAAGTTATATATGAGATGAGTCATATGTGTGCAATCATTAACTATGTCTAGCCTGGCGAAGTCTTAGATCTTTGGCCTGAAAGCCTATTTGGTGCTAAAGTCGATGTATTGCCGACTCCTAGGAGCCGTATGCTTGTGCACTAGGGAACCAAATACACTTAGCTAATCATGCTTATTCATATGTTGTTCAGTCAAGGTTTGGTTGTAACTATGCATGTTCTATATACTTACTTATTCTGTGACCATTGACTAGAATTGCCACTTTTCGAGATACTTATTGTACTTAAAACCATGGGAACTCACCAACTTGTTAGTTGACCTTATTTTTCAACATGTTTCAGGTAATGTGCAAGTTTAAAGATGATTGAAGGAAATGCTTAAATTTAGGACTCGGACTTAGACTTAATAAAGACATTTGAAATTTCCTTCTATTTTTTTTTTTTTTGGTTGTTTGGGTTGTTTTGAGACATTTATGTATGTGGTGTTTGAAAACAATTAATTAATGGCATTTACATTTTAATCATAGCGTTATGTGGTTGTGAACAATCTTAACCCTCACACTTCGACGTTTCCGCCGTCAAGGTTGGGGTGTGACATTCAACCTGTCTTTTTAGTTATGTTTTAATTTATATTACTCATATTACTTAAGATTTTGAAGTGTTAGAACAAATATTAGCTCAAACCAAGTTTCGGGTAAGAATAAACCCGAGTAAAAGTCAAACTTATCGTCTTAACGAGCTAGTCACCGTTCAAAACGCCAAAAGAAAAATCTTTCCTAATTTTTTTAACTTATGTTTCGCTTTATGTTATTTGTATTAATAATATTATGGTATGACGGAACCAAACTTGGTTTTATACTAATATCGGGTTTAAGCGAATTTCTTTATTAATTAAAGTCTCAAACTCGGGTTAAAGAGAGTGCAAGTCAGACCTTGATGCTTACATTAATGGGATCGTGCATACTAGCACTAAACCAACTCCCATATGTAAAACTTAACAATGGTTGAGTAAAACTAAACATCAAGGACCCGTTTTTTTGTAAAACTTATTTTTATACTTACGTTATTTAAACACACTTTGTAAAATATAACTAAAACTCCCGAAAACCCAAGCCTTATTTTTATGAACTTTTATACCATTTATATTTCATCTTCAATACTCAATACTTACTCAAGATCTTTCAATCTAGGACACGCACGTTAAAACCGTCGGACTCGCTTACTTGGGGATTTTATTCAAAATTTATTCATCAACGTCATTTTATTCCATGTGAGTAATTTCATCCCCGTTTTCTCTTCTATACATTGGGGGTAACAAGCATACTTACTCAACCAAAAAAAATGATTTAACATCTAGATCCTCAACCCACAACCTCTAGGTTATGTGTTGCTAAGAATAATTGTCCAATTGTATGTTATATACCTCATATGATTAATTGCTACATATTTATTGCTTTTGATCGTTTAGCCTCATCCTCATCCTCAATAAGTATGATCATACGCTCCTCCTTGTAATATGGTAGTTTTATCAATTAGAAAGGAGCCTCATTTATTTATGATTGATATACATCAATTGTCACTTTTATTTATTGCTTCACATATTTGAGTTGTGGATTTTTGCCTTATATTATATTTATAAAGTCATGGAATTGCTCACCAACATACATGTTGACAAAACATATTTTATGCAATGCTACAGGTTTGATTATTGGTTGATTGAAGATTTAAATACGTTACTTTATTTTGGACCGTTATGTTATTAGTTAAGACTATTTATTTTCTTGTATTTGAAAAAACATGTTATGAAATGAATGAGTTGATTAAATATTATCAATTTAATAGTGTCGTGTGCATTTGAACAATCTTAGTTGCGCCCTGGCATGTTCCGCCGCTTTGGTCGGGGTGTGACAATAATTATAAACATAATTTATTCAAAACAAATACAAAGTTCTAAATTACTAAGTTTTTAAAGAGTCCTAACATTCAAGTGACTAATGTTTCTAGTCTAGATGTTATAGCAATAAACCAAAAGTTAAAAAAATTATAAAAATCATGTAATAAACAAACATTAATAAACGAAAATAAAAAAGCATATGTAAACATAATACCAAATGTTCACAAAAAGCAATTGAGCAAATGTGACCCCTTTCTCTATTGATTGAACGTACAACACAAATTCGTGAGGGTTCGTTGAATGTGTTAGACACTTTACAACACTAGTCATTTTTCCATTTTGTATGATATCTAAAAATTGAAATGAGAGATCATAAGAACAAAAAACAACACAAATTCATTTGATTTGATTTGATATGACATGATATGATCTATAAATAAAACTTTTTTAAAGGCTTTGATATTTGAACACTTTTCCAATATAAACCAACACACTTAGACTTTTACATAGGTCATATAGCATTATATTGGACGTAGAACACTTATAACAGTCCCCCTAAAGTTTCATTCGTATTCAGTGTTGAATTTTGTTATACGTGTCTTACGAGGGGTCGTATGGAAAGTATAACCCTCTGAAAACCCCCTGAATTTTTCTCGTTTTTAATGTCATCAACTTTGCATACAAAGGAGTATTGATTCTATAAGCGTGTGTGTCTTAGACCAAAATGCATGAAGTAGTTTAGTGGCAAAACTCAGTGTTTTCAAAGATAAGTGACTAAAGTGTAATCAAGTCAAACTGTACCCCCACCCATCTTCACAACACAACTCTTCATCGATTTGATTTCTTCCCCCTTTCAACCCCTCAAACAACACGCACAAACACCTAACACACACACTCTTCATCTCTCTAGATCCCCAAATCATCACCATCATCATCATCATCACTTCATCACACACAGAGAGAAGATACAGACATGTCGGACGCCCTAATCAACGGCCTCGCCGGCGCCGGCGGTGGGATCATCGCTCAGCTCATCACTTATCCCCTTCAAACCGTTAGTAAATTCGATCATTGTATATTCACAATTATGTACTTCAATTTGTTCATCAGACAACAATTTACAGTTATCTAATCGCAGGTAAACACGCGGCAGCAAACGGATAGAGATCCGAAGAAGAAGGAGAAAAAATCGGGGACTGTTGAACAGATGTATCAAGTAATCACTAATTTTGTTACCAGTTTTTGAGTTAATTTTGTTTAGAATTTGAGTTAGTATGTGTTTGTTTTGATAATAATGGACCAATGGAGTGATTGTGTTGATTGATTTAGGTTGTTCAGCAAGAAGGATGGAGTCGATTATACGGTGGATTGATGCCGTCGTTGGTTGGGACTGCTTGTTCGCAGGTGAATTTACTGTTTACTTACGGTTTAGGTTAATTCGTTTCTGCTGAAGTTTCGTATTGTTGTTGAATTAGGGGAAGTGATACTGTGATAGATGATGACTTAACACTGTGTTTTGGTTATTAAGCAATTGTTTACTTGTTTATGACTTTACGTTGATATGTTGAATGCAAATTTTGCTATTAGTCTATTACTAATTTCTGTAGAGTAACACAGTGAGAGATAATTTACATTGAAAAAGGAAATTATATCTTGTAGTGAAGGGTCCCATGGCAGTGGAAAACGTGCCATCTTAATCCATAATGTGATCTGCTTTTATTGTCAATATGCCCTTTCTTTTTCTGAATATTGATAGATTCTTTTCTTATTTTTTATTCTTTATTCTTTAACGACAAACCACTTTTAAGCTATATCATGTGTTCATAACAGACTTGAAGATTTGAATTCTCACAACTTGGGAATACAATTTGGGTTAAATGCCATTTGGTAAATACTGATAGAAAGAACTGATGATTTGCAATTACTTTCTGTCTTCTTTTTTTGTCTTCATATGAAGACATATTTCATGAGTAGGTCTTTGATTGGTTATGGATCACAATAATTGCATTTGCAGATGACAGATCGTATGAGCTATTTTTGGCTTAAGAAAAATTAATCAATAGAATATCTTGCGGACTTCTAATATCTCTGGAAGATATCAGCTTTGATAGTGTGCTGGTATCTTTACATGGATGGTACTTCCGGTCTTACTTTAGTGGTTTTCAGTTCAGTGAATAAAGTTACGTTGATAAAACTGAACATTTTACTGGACGCATGGATTTAGTGAAATCTTTCACTGTTAGTGTAATGTTTCTATTTTCCACTTTACTAATGGATAAAATGGTAAATTTGTTGAAAAATTCTGTTACATTATTTATGATAATGAAAATGAGTGAAGCAGTTTCAGCTTCAGTATTTCCAAATAAGGAGAACTCGTGGCTACATATGAGAAATGAAATTGTTGCAACTTTTATGATACAGAGGGTGCATGTCTTTCTGAGTTATCCATTCATGAAGTTGACTTGTCAAACGAGTGCCAAAAGTATATACTTGAAAAATCCATAAAGACTACGTAGATCGTTTTTTTGACCAATTACATTATAATTCAAAGAAACATTTAGTAGTATTGGCTATGTGACATTGGTAGGAGTGATTAATAACATATCCATTTTTTGTTTCCTTTGTCATATTATGCTGATCTGTGATTACACAATAGGGAAAGGCAGCATGCTCGACTTCATCTTTTTCTTCTCTTTCTTTCTAACAGCAATATGGGATGCAAACCTTAATCAAACATTTAGGAATGATGTAGCATATGATCATTGTTTTCTTATGTAACCGATGTTATGTGATGTTCACAACTTCACATGCATCTTATCAAAGTTGATACATTTTTAGGTAAACTAGGTGGGTTAATAACTTGTTAAAATGCCTTATATAAGTATGAAGACACATTTAGTCCCTAAATGTTTGATTCTTATCATCCTATTTGTATGCTACAGGGTGTTTACTATTATTTCTATCAAATATTCAGGAGCAAGGCTGAAGCTGCTGCAATTAGACGTAAGAAGGAAGGATCCGGAGATGGATCAGTTGGTATGCTTTCATCACTCATGGTGGCTGCCATGTCTGGGTACTTTCTTCTTACCTGTTTTAGTTTAATCAAATTTGCAATTCGTGTTGCTAGGAGTGAAAGGCACCCATGATAGACTTGTATTTTACAATGTTTACCATCTATTAACTAAGCCGACACCACTTTTCTGTCACTGGCCAAAAATTATTACCTCGCTGACAAATTTCTTTTCTTGTAGTTCTTTATTATTTTTCTTCCACATTTCTGGGATATTTTATCTATCCAACTGCTGAGTTATGATTTCATGGTTTATATTGCTATCTTTGATGTTAAGCAATTGTCATGACTTCTCTTAGGTGTGTCAATGTGCTGCTGACAAATCCTATATGGGTAGTAGTTACCCGTATGCAGGTGAGGTTCATAAGCTTATTTGTCAAGTTTAAACTGTGGAAATTTTAATATCTAATATAGGGCCGTGTTTTGTGAATTTTCTTGGAATTGCTAGCTGTTCAAATGGGTTCCTGATCATCTAGGTGTTAATATTACTAAATTTTGCAGACCCACACAAAGAAATCTCCATCCGAAATGGTTCCTTCTAAGGTTTCAGAACATGTGGTTGCTGGTGACATAGAACAACCTCCCTATGGAACTAGCAATGCGGTTTGTGTTCCTTTCTTTAATGTCTAGTATTGCTCATTCTTTGAAAAAATAAAAATGACAACAAGTTATGCGGGTGTGAAAGTTGTTTAGGTTTCTTCACATTAAAACATAAAAGAAATATATTAATAAGATGTGTAAACTACAAGATAATGATTTTCTGAAATGTTAATTGTTACCATAGTGTTGATCTGAATATCTGATGGATTATTGAAGCTGTAATTCAAATAATTTGTTTTCTGCAGGTTCAAGAAGTTTTTGACGAAGCTGGAATCTGGGGATTCTGGAAAGGCGTGTTCCCGACATTGATTATGGTACGTGTCAAGTTAGATTGGTCCAGGGCTTCCATGTTGTAGGATTGTTACTTGTTGTCTCTGTTTTGCCAGGTCAGCAATCCTTCGATACAGTTTATGCTGTATGAGACCCTCCTGAAGAAGTTGAAGCAGCGTCGTGCTTCCAGAAATAGTAAGAAAGGTGTAACTGCCTTAGAGGTAAAGTACCTGTTAATGAAATTACCTCAGAATTTCAGATAATCATCTAATACTGGACGTATATCTGATGGCTCCCATAATATTACAGGTATTTTTGCTCGGGGCACTGGCAAAGCTCGGGGCTACAGTGGTAACTTATCCTCTTTTAGTTGTAAAGGTAAGTACTTAAAAGTTCTGTAGTAAATTTTGAAGCCTTGCAAAACAGGGGCTCAGGCTAAGGAGCTCATGCCAGGTTCTAGTCAGGCGGGTTAGGGTTGAAATGGGCCATCTTAAAAATTATTAATTCGGTTGTGCAAAAGGGGTTACGGTCAAAATGGGTTTAGGTCAAAATGGACCGTTTTAAAGGGAAACAGATTTAATAGATGACTTGTTAATTATCACTCTTTGTTTTCAGGCGGATTAGGGTTGAAATGGGCCATCTTGAAAATTATTAATTCGGTTGTGCAAAAGGGGTTATGGTCAAAATGGACCGTTTTAAAGGGAAACAGATTTAATAGATGACTTATTAATTATCACTCTTTGTTTTGGTTTTTTACGATTTCCATTCATAACCAATACAATAATCATGTATATAATTTGAACAACATTTCTATGCTTATGGTCAAAATGGACCATTGGATACTTTATATTATCCTCCACCCATTTCAACCCATAGGGTATATAACAATGGCACAAAATTGGCCACTGATTTATCTAAACAGGTCATTTGGGTTATTTTTAGAGACTTTTTGCAGAACTCGTCATGTTTGTAAATTCATTTAGGTTGTTTGATAGATCAGCAAGATAAATACTCTCTTTGCATTTTGCAGTCCAGACTGCAAGCAAAGCAAGTGATTGGGGTCGACAAAAAGCATCATTACAAAGGTACATGAATTTTTGCTTATGTAATTGTTACCTACTTCAAAGAAACTGCTGAAACTGTGTTTCCCCATAGGCACATTGGATGCGATTTTAAAGATGATACATTATGAAGGCCTCCATGGCTTCTACAAAGGGATGAGCACAAAGATTGTGCAAAGTGTTCTTGCTGCAGCTGTTCTCTTCATGGTGAAGGAAGAGCTTGTGAACGGAGCTCGGTGGTTGCTAGTGAAGGATGCATCTAACATCGTCAGGTCCAAACCTCCACAGCTTACGTCAAAATAATAGGTAAATGCCTCTTTGAAAATTGGGTTCATTGAAAGTAATAGTAATGAAGTAGTGATCATTGTTATAATTAAAATTTATATGGATAATGTACAAGACATTGTAAGGCGTTGGTTTAATATGTATAAACTTTCATGATTGTGATTGTGAGGACAATCTTGTAGTAGCCCCATGCTTCTTATCCTTTTGCTATTTTGTCCAGTTTGCTTCAAATTCCATTTCAGGAAAATTTGTATTTCATCTACCATTCATCACTGTTTGGTAGTGCAAAATGCAACAGTGGCGGTGGTGGGAGGCAGTAGTGACGATGATGGTGGTGGTAATAATGCCAAATGCAACGGTGGCTGTGGTGGGTGGTGGTACTTACGATGGTGGTGGTGGTACTTACGATGGTGGTGGTGGTAAAAGAACGTGAGATTTCAAATCAAATCACTTTACTACTTTTACTTTAATGAAATTCAAAAGAATTTAATCCCATTTTCTATTAATATAGCCTAGATTTGAGTTGTATGATGTTGAATTTATCTACAAATCTTAATGTTCCCATACAGATACAATAGCACTTGATGATATCTTTTGGCCCAGATTCTCCACTTACAATAAGTGGACCTTATTTTTTTATTTTTTATTTTTTTAGTAGATAGCGGTTTTTCCATAATCATGAGAATCCCAACTCCTTTTGTATCTTGTTAACTTAACCATTAGATAGCCTTAACATCTATTTGAGAGGATCACTCTTACTATGTCTCACTTTATGGAGAAGATTCGGATTTTAATATGAAATGAATGTAGAATTATGATGATAAGAATTTTGGAACACAAATACAAGGTGTGACTAAATATCTGACAAGAATAGGATTAAATACATGATTTAATTTTGTAATCAAACTATTTTAATGATAGACTTTTGTAATGATAAGAATTTTGTAATGATAAGAATAGGATTAAATTCTGAAATTCACTATTTTAATGACGGACTCAATAGTTCATAATATATCCCTGTACTAGATGTTCATTTGAACAAACCTATCGGCTAGTGTTGTCCTGCTATGAATGTCGCCATTTCACTAGGCTCTCATTTATTCAATAAATTGATTCCATGACGGAGGAGAGCATAAGTCAGACGAATAATTAGTGTATCAAACAGTTACATTTTGTTCTAGCTAATGTTGATGGGGACCAAACATATTTGCATCTAAAAACAGGGTTTGTACGAAGCAAACATGAACATTAACCATGCCATTACAAAAACAATATTGCTGCTATGGGTTTGGTTTCATTGAGACACCGACTGAGAAGTCCAGTGGGGTCATGAGGAGGTGCTTCGGCCGAGGTAGTATAGTTAACCTACGTGGTAGACTCCGGTGGATCTTGTTCAAATAATGACAAGTCTGATTTGAGGGCTCGAAAAAACCAGTAATATGACTATGCCAAGATAAACAAAAAGAAATATGAATGTATCAATTTTTTGTACTCCATTCAAAATTGCAAATGATTGGAAATCAGAAGACCCAATAACATGCTTTAGTTGTTGTAATAATTACAAAGTTAAAAAATTAGGGTTTGGTTATTTACACACCCAATAATTATAAATCAACACCCCAAATTTCTATACGTGTCGTATAACCTCATACGCGTTATATAGGGGGTGGGTCGTGTAATGCTATATGTGTCATATGGAGCCATATGTGTCGTATAGCAATTTGACAGCCTCCTGAATTTTCTCTCGTAGTTAGTGTCGAAATTCGCTATGTTCCCCGTATAACTCTATGTGTCGTATAGAGGTCATAGGGTTATATGTGACGTATAGGAATCTAACAGCCCCCTTGAATTTTCTTCGTTTTTAGTGTTTTCGACCCTATGCGTCGTGTATGGTACCATACACGACGTATATGTGGGTGTCGATTTATCCAGATGGGTGTCGATTTATCTAAGTGAGTGTCTCTTTACTCGGACCCAAAATTATGATTCAACTTTGTGATCATAACAACTTTGTCATAATCACAAAGTTGAATTAACTTTTTCAGTAATAAATACGCCGTTTACACTTTACTCTTAAAATTCGGTTTTTGTTTACCTCGTAAAACTTAAACCCATATTAATTTGATTGGTTACATGCTAGGTGTCATTTTACAAATAGATTTTCTATAAGAAAATACAAGTCGCTCCTTGAAAGAAAAATGCAGACTCACAGGAATCGTATCTAATGATATGACAAATAAATAAACAAACGTTTTATATCGCATATAAAGTATAGATGCCAGCCCTACCTTAGTGCAATTAATAGCATTAGCAAGAACAAAATCTTGTTCAAAGGATTAGTGTATAAGCTTTTTAAAGATGACATATATTCTTTCAATACATATTGTCAAAAACATATTTTTTCTGAAAATAAAGCTAATAATAACTTTATTCTATTAGACATTAGTCTTTCGTAGAGAATAACAGAATTAGTCATTACAAAGGAAAATTATGATACTTACGTGGTTAGATAACATTAGATTTATCCTTTATTGTCATTGGATATTCATTTTATAGTCGTATACTTGTATACATACTTTAATCGTGTATCATAATAAATATCAATCATGAGATACATGACTCACATGAGTATAAAAAATGATAATAGAATCAATAAATAAACCTTTTTGGCTACCTATAATAAGCGTCCTTATATCAAATTAGAGTAAATCGCATATGCATAAATGATATATTTTCGGTTGCATATGTTAATGTCGTTCATTAGATCTGTGTCTCTATTTTTATTACTTGTGAATAGGGGTGCAAACGAACTGAGCCAAACCCGAACTCGTGTGGGATTGAGCTCGGCTCGTGAAGACTTAGGAGAGGTCGAGCTCGGCATGTTTCGAGCTTTATTTTTAAAGCTCGAGCTTGGCTCGACAAATACTTTTCCAAGCTCAAGCTCGGCTCATTTATTTATTCATATTATATATTTTATATATAACATTATGCTTATTATTTATTTTTTTTCATAATTTTATATAGAATAAGCATTATTTATATAAATTTATAAAATAATAATATATAAATAAAAAGCTCGTTTAGGCTCGTGAGCCCGCTCAAACTCGATACGTGAAACTCGGGCTCGAGCTTGATAAAGCTCTGCTCGTTTTGAGCTTTTAATCGATCCCATCTCAAATAGTTTGTGAGTGGCTCGGCTCGTTTGTACCCTGCTTGTGAAAAAACAGTAATAGAGATAGAACTTTTTTTAGAGGAGGGGCGATGGAAGAAAATAATCTTTTTATATGAGACAAATATATTTATATATTAAAGTATCTAATAAAAATTAATACTACTAACAGAAATAATATGAGCCCTATTAAGCTTAGGCTATAAACGCGATTGTAAAATTTTGTATATGACACGTATCAACATGTCATGGTATATCTATAGCGGTCAAAAGAGTTATAAAAGGAAAGTTGGTAAGTTACTATTGTAATTTTTATTATGTGGAGCCCCCTTCTATGGTCCCATTGTTGTGAAATGATGGAAGTCTCCATCAATGATAAGAGTGCA
This sequence comes from Flaveria trinervia, assembly GCA_025506515.1. Lineage (NCBI taxonomy): Eukaryota > Viridiplantae > Streptophyta > Magnoliopsida > Asterales > Asteraceae > Flaveria > Flaveria trinervia. The sequence continues at coordinate 71,037,204 of CM046458.1, forward strand.
TTCGTGATGTATAACGTTTGATTTTGGTTTTACTTTTGTTTTTGTTTTTGGTTTTTTTATTGTTTTTTCTTAATTTTCTATGTAGGTACATGGTACGAGGTCACATATCGATTTAGCAAAACAAAGAGAAGATTTTCAAGTTTGATATTGATTGATATGTGGATTAAAACTAAAAATGTTCACTTTTTTCATTACGTCGTTGTGGATTATCAACTTTGATTTAGTTTATCTAGAAAAGCTCAATTTTTACTAGATGAATTATTCTAAATAGAAAAGAAGTCCTTTTAACTATATACTTATAAACATAAATACATAATATTCTACGTAGTTATTGTTATTGTTACAATACAAATTATCAAAGTATTAAAGTTTAGAAGTCTCATAATTCTTTTTTCTCTCCTCAGTCTACATATCAAATGCATTTTGTTTTTAAACGCCTCTTTTAAACAATAAATATACTCATTTGGTTATCTTCTCATCCTATTTGATAATACCTTTTATATATGTATGAGTGCGCACACGTGATATTATTTCATTTCCTTTTAGGCTACTGGCAACAACTTTATATTTTTCTGTTTGACATATCAATGTTATATTAGTTTTTTTTATCTTCCTTGGTTTTTTCCTGTTATACTTAGTGTAGTCCTATTTTTCCCATTTTCGCTTTTTCCCGAATTAATTGACTTTTTAATAATAAACTATTTTCTATATAATTATATTAACAAAGAACATAATAATAAAAAATAAAAAATAAAAAATAAAAAATAAAAAATAAAAAATATATTAAAATATAATTTTAAATTATTGGTTATATTTACTCATTATAAAGATTGCATTCCCACCAACCATCATCATCGTTTAATTCGGTTTCTACACTTCACCGTTTAATTAGCTTCAATTTCAAAAAATTATAGTGAATAATCATTGTTTCAGAGTTTTTTCAACACCCCGGATCCCGGGGCAAGGTGTTCCCACCCAGAGCTGATTTTTTCCTCGGGCAATCCCCAGTCACCATACCGTATCCCCTTACCACTATCATCATGTTTCGATGATTATAGATCCTATATCATAGACGTACCTCGTGGTGTCTCATCACCAAGATGTGATATAATTAATATAACTTCCTATTTTAATATTCTGTATAGTATGGACACATTAAATGAGGGTTTTGGTTTTTTCTAATCAGATTAATACAAGGATTGTTATAGATTGCTTTAACATAATTTTGTTTCCAATTTAAACTTTGATGAAATTTTAGTTTTACAAATTTGGCTAATAACAATAAAAATAAAATTAAAATGACTATTCACACACCCACCAATTCAATTCTAAAATTTTAATTTGTCACGTATCAGAACTTAGATTTTGATCTTTTTATAAAAACATATTTGACTCTTAACATTAGATTGCACCGGTAGTTTACCGATAAAGATAAAACCTTTTAAGAAAAAACAGAGTTTAAATACTAACAAATGGTAGTTTAAGATTTGTTATAGTTTACAAATGATAGAGATAAATGACTGCCTTGAAAACAACATTAAATAATAATCGAAAAGAAAATCATGATTCATGAATGAAGTAGGTGTATGTTGTTTGCATTCAGAGTTGCAGAATCTTTAAGCAGATTTCCCCAATTAACCCTCGACAACCCATTCATATCTCCGTCGTCTTCACCACTTTCTCTCTCTTTCTCTCAAAGTTTGTATGTTGCAGAGCCTTTTGATCAACTTATCCAGTTATCCCTTTTGATTTCATCTCCATACACATTCTTCCAACTGTCTACATCAGATCTCCTCTTCAACACCATCCACTTATCTCCTCCTCCTCACTCTCACTCCAATTTCTCTCTTTACAACCTCCTAAATTATCTTTGTTACATCTAATTTCATCAAGAATCACTCTGTTCATCTGGGTTTTTCGTAATCCAATCGTGAATCTTGAAACTGATCTTGAATCCACTTGATTTGAAGTGGGTTGTGTGTCTTTCTTGATTTGACATCTGGGTTTGTGAAATCGTCCCTGAATCTTTATCTGTTGTTAACGTTTACAGTAATCCAATCATGAATCTTGAAACTGAATTTAAAAGATTTAGGGCTCTTGTTTCTTTCTTGATTTGAATCGAATTGGGGATTCGTTGAATTGTTTCTTTGATTGAGTTCATCTCCAAAAACGCCTTTCGATTTTCGCTTCTGGTTTCTGGAGTTTGATAACGGGGAACAATCTTGAATCTGATTTAAGACGAATTAGGGCTCTTGTTTCTCTCTCTCTATCTGAATCAAATTGTGCATCTCATCTCCTTTCTTCCATTGATTTCATCTGCAAAACCCCCTTTCAATTACCACCAGAGGCTTCAATTTCACTTCTGATCTCGTCAATTTGATCATGAATGACAGAAGCTACACCAACCACCGTGTTCACGGCATGTCGGACGTCGTATTCGAGTGCGTATTAGCCTACATACACGACTCTCGTGATCGACAATCGATCTCATTGGTCTGCCGGAGGTTATACGAGCTCGAAGCTCAAACCCGAAAGCATGTAACAATAGCGTTGTGCTACACAGCCACACCACCGCAGCTCCACCGGAGGTTCCCATTTCTTGAGTCTGTTAACTGAAGGGGAAGCCACGGGCTGCAATGTATAACTTGATACCTGAGGATTGGGGTGGGTTCGCGATGCCATGGGTGGCGGAGCTATCGAGATCGTTTAGTTGCTTGAAGGCTGTGCATTTCAGAAGGATGATTGTGAGAGATGTGGATCTTGAGATGTTAGGGTGTGAGCGTGGGCATGTTCTGCAGGTTCTTAAGCTTGATAAGTGCTCTGGGTTCTCCACTGATGGGCTTGCGCATATTGGTCGATCTTGCAGGTATCTTGGTCGTGTTTATACGTAGTTGTCGAAGGTGCAAAGGGTGAGCCTTGGCTTAGGAGCAAGGTGCTTAAAAAGCGAGTGTCTTTTAAGCGAGTCGTATAGCATTAAAGTACTAGTTTAAGGTGTGTTTTGGGTTAGTTTAGGATGATTGAAAGCTTACTTAGGGCTAGTGTAATTGTTTCACATCTGTTCAAATGATTTTTGGCCTGAAAATGCGCATGAACGCTCGAAAATGAGGCTTTTGAGGCTAGGCGATAAAGGTTGCCCTTAAGGTCCTAGGCGTGCGCCTTTTGGGCTTTTTTGAGAACAGAGCGTTTATAAATAGTGTGTTAATTAGATTAATAAAGATTTGATCTTTCTCTGGTTATATGAATCTGTTTCTTTAGATACAACTCTAATTTCTTTTGAACACTTTGGGGTTGACCACTATCGCGTTTCAGATTTGCAATTAGTATTATGTTTTATACACATTTAGCAACATGGGTATCATTTGATTTTTTTTAAATCTGCAGAACTCATGTCAATTGTTCAAATGGTGATATGACTTCAATGTTTTGACTTGTAGATTATGCTTTTGCAGGAACCTTAAAGTACTGTTTTTGGAAGAGAGCCAAGTGATAGAGAAGGATGGAGACTGGCTACATGAGCTTGCTATGAACAATACTCAACTTGAATCATTAAACTTTTACATGACCGATCTTTCACTAGTTAGGCCTAAGGATCTCGAGTTAATAGCCAAACGATGCAAGTCTTTAGCATCAGTCAAGATAGGCGATTGTGAAATCTTGGATCTTGTTGGTTTTTTCCGCTTTGCAGGTTCACTTGAAGAATTCAGTGGTGGTTGCTTCAACAATCATCCTGAGCAGTATGCTTCTCTAGCATACCCCCCAGGCTTGTGTCGGTTGGGTCTGAATTACATGAGCACAAATGAAATGCCCATTGTGTACCCCTTCGCTTTGCGTCTCAAAAAACTTGACCTCCTTTATGCCCTTCTTGACACTGAGGATCACTGTGTGTTGCTCCAACGGTGTCCCAATTTGGAAGTTCTTGAGGTACGTCTCATTGTTATAACTTCAAACACTTTTATAGCTTTATGACAGTTGATTATCTGATCTTTGATCACACTCAATCACATGATCACATATCTAAGTGACTTTGCATCACCTTAAAGTTCATGAATTGCAAATTAACTAACTTTGAACTCAAAATTGATGAAAACCAGACGAGAAATGTGATTGGAGACCGGGGCATGGAAGTTCTAGCATGCTCTTGCAAGAAACTCAAACGGCTAAGAATCGAACGAGGAGCTGATGAACAAGAAATGGAAGATGAAGAAGGTGTTGTTTCTCAAAGGGGATTAACCGCGATAGCTCAAGGGTGTCTTGAACTAGAATACATTGCTGTTTATGTATCTGATATAACAAACGCAGCACTAGAATCCATGGGAACGAACTTGAAAAACCTCTGTGATTTTCGTTTGGTTTTACTGGACAAAGAAGTTGTTATTACAGATTTGCCACTTGACAATGGAATCCGAGCTTTACTAAGTGGCTGCAATAAGCTCAGAAGATTTGCACTCTATCTTAGGCCAGGAGGGCTAACGGACGTGGGGTTGACTTATATCGGTCAACACAGTCAGAATATAAGATGGATGCTACTTGGGTATCTTGGGGAATCTGATACCGGGCTTTTAGGGTTCTCTAGAGGCTGCCCGAGCCTACAAAAGCTTGAAGTCAGAGGGTGTTGTTTCAGTGAAAAAGCTCTTGCAATGGCGGTTTTACAGCTGAGATCTTTGAGATACTTATGGGTACAAGGGTATAGGGGATCTAACACTGGATCTGATCTGTTGGCAATGGCCCGACCGTTTTGGAACATCGAAATAATTCCTCCAAGAAAGGTTATTAGCGCCGAAGGTAGAGAGATTGAACATCCTGCACATATACTCGCTTATTACTCTCTTGCTGGACCAAGAACCGATTTTCCACCTTCTGTCATCCCACTTACTCCATTGCTCAATGAAACGCGTACATATTTATTAGAAAGGTAACACCTTTTTCGTGAAAAACACATGCCAACGGGCTGAGTTAAGTTACACTTAGTTTCCTTTCCGTTTTGTTTGTTGTACCATTTTGTTGTCTTGTTACTGGTTATAATCGCTTGTTATAGAGACGTGTGTGTAATATTTTGATCTTGTTGATTTTGCGTGATTGATTGTGCCATTGTGTCACATAGAAATATAGCATGCATACACATAAAGAATGAATAATAAACCCTAATGGTAGATTATGTATGTTATTCTTGAACGTGTAGATGAAATTCCCTAATGTGATCATGTTAGTTTTTCTTGTTTTTCTGATTTGGACATATTATTAACCCTTGAATCTGGCCTGATGGTTCTGCTTAAAGTTCAAGCATGTTTAAGATTCTTACTTTTCATAGCATCAGGCATACATAGAGCAAAAAAGACAAATGGAACTGTACATAGTTTAAGAATATTTTACTAGCAGTGAGTTGATTCGTACACCACAATAATTACTTCACCTGACTTTCACTTTTAGTTTTTAATGATTTTACCCCCACTTTTATGATATGAATTATAAAGGTAAGGGTACTTTGTTCTAGAACAAAGTGGTAAATAAAGAATAGTACTGGTGGTGGAATAGGAATTTCTTTCAAATGGACAAAAATCGCACATGAAAGTACCATATATATTACGTTTCATATCCTTGTAATTTACAAAATAAAATTTTATTTTATAAATTCGTCCTTTCTCGTCTTATTCTTCATATATATCACTATCCCAATAAATAAATACTAGTTTTATTTTATATTCAATATTATTTATCTTTCTTTCACTCATATTCAATCATAAAAAATATTTATAAAAAATACGAGAATGAATATTGAGCACCTATATTTGATGGAAGAGATTTTTTTACTCGAAAAATATGGGATGAGGATAGGGTGTGGTTTGAGAATAAGCGCTTGTTTGTGTGGTCTATTAAAGGAAGTAATGCGTTCATGAATTGTTAATTGACGATTACCGAACGAGACTTCTTCCATATGTCTGTTTATTAAAAAATAAACATATTCTTGTCCATTTGTGTTCGTTCGTAAATTTTATGTAACGAACGTAAACAAACACCAGTGAACCAAACAAATGCTCATGAACATAATGTACACAAACTGTTCACGAATACACATGAATACAAATAGTCGTATATACATTGTAGAATAAGATTTGTGTTTTCATCACAAATATTACGCAGACATTAAAAATAGATAAGTACTTAACATGATATAAAAAAATTTAAGTGGGTTGAGCATCGAGGGAAACTAAGTTAGAGACTACGAGGGTTCATTGGCGGACGCATTTAGTATCATCAGGGATTTATATATTTAAAATTTAAAACTAATGATATTTAATTTTGAATATAAAAACTTTAAATGAACGAATACAAACAAACAAACGTAGGTGAGCACATTGTCGAAGGTTCATGAACATAAGTGAACGTAACCTCTATTTATGTTCATTAGTTTAACTAAATAAATAATTCATATTTGTGCATTATTAAAAAACGAACAAAAACAAACTTCCTGTCAATTAGAAAACAAACAATGAACATCAAAATTTAGAAATTACATAATAAAAGATGACCAATTTCTATAACTACCAAACAAACCTTTTATTTTGTTTTGAACAACAATATTTTACAGCTACATACCATACAATCAACTATATAACGTTCAATTATAAAGATTTAAACTCACATCAGTTTACGAGATACAATCACCAATGCAGTAGATCTTATCATAAACACTAATATATATTTTTGAACGGTAAATATGTGACACTGCTTCAGATGATAGGTGTTATCTTAGACGGAATCATTTATCTGTTTTTTAGTTGGGACCACACATCCAACCCCATAATAAAGGAACACTAGTTGAGTGGCAAACTACCCACCGCACTAGTAATTAAAGGTTTGTGGGCCAGAAAGGAACTGCTCTGAGTCTGTGAGATCTCAAGGAACTCGAAATATGGCCTTGGGTAAATGGGCTCCCACTTGAGCTAAATTTAAGTGGGTAATGGGTTTATTATAGGTATATTTTTAGATGGGCTTATTGGTTTTAAAATATACTTAATAATAACTTGTAGATTATTTAGATGAGCTTTTTGTTTTTAATATCGACATAACTAGTAGCTTAGTACATGCGTAATGGGTTTATGGGCTGTTTAACTCTTCTAAAGAGTTAAAAAGATGAAATTAATTTTTCTGAGTGGTATTATGCTGATCATAATTTATTTTATGTGTGACACAATTAAAAACATAAGATGTTTTACAATCGATTGTATAGATGTTACATAAACAAGAATTCTTTGGTGTCACATGACACGTGAGTCGTAATCGAAAAGCGAGGTCCCCCGTGATGGTTCGAAGCTTATCCAAGAGTTGACATACTTGTATTTGAAACAACTAGAGTGAAGCGAAAGAGATAGAAATAAGTCCCAACATAAAACAGTCAAATGAGCTGGAAGTTGTAATAAATGCCATCAGTTGAAACAACGTCTGTACAACTTTCATACTCAGTTACTTTTTATCTTGGTTGTTTCTGTTGTCTTTGTAAATAAACACACCAATCATGAATTTCACTAATTTAAGCATTTGTTTTCGATTTCGATTTCCTAAAATTTGGTCAAATTCAAATTTCCATAACCTTCCTTACCAAGACATGACTATACCAAACAATGACTCATATATAGCATTTGAATTTTATTAAACAACAATCCAATCTACCCCTAATATATATTATTATTACTTACAAGACTATAACCATCGATTTTTAAAAGAAACATCATTTTACACATCTGGATATCATACGACCTTGCAGTATATTTCATTTGATAAAGTGCAAATCGATTTAGTATTATCTAATACCGTCCATTGAACAATCCAACAACTTATTATTATGTAATCTCAATTTTGAGCCATAATTTTATACGTGGGCCATATCCACATATACTCAAAATGGAATCAAACGATGGAACTAAATAAGTGCTCTATCAATATCAATATCATGCAACTTGCAAAACGCGGAATAATTATTTCGAGTGTGGCCCTTTGTCATATTCCAATAAAACCAACTTCTTTCTTTTTTTCTTTTTACTAATAAAAAGATAAAAATAACTTATAATATATAGATATTATCTGTACGTTGGGTCATAATACGCGATTGATAATAAAACTTAGAATCTTTAAATTAACAGACGTGGAGCTTATTTAAGATTTGACAGATTCGTATATGAAGAGATTGAACAAAAGATTATCTTTTATTTTACTTCCGCTTTGCGTCACTATGTATGTTTATTGCTTGTGGTATATATGTTTATTACTTGTGGTATATGTGGGATGCACTTTGGCTTGTTTTTTAAGTTCTAAAATATATATACTATAAATGGTGGTTATATGATCTGGAAAAATTTGGTACAAGTGTGGAGTGAGTCAGACGATGACAAGGCAATCGACTCAAACAAACTACGCTGACGCAGCAGCTGATCTATGCACCAAAAGCGGGGAAGAACAAAAATTAAATATAGTGTTGGGTTTTGCTAAACGTACATCTATCTATATTCAACTGGATATACCCCCTCCGCTTGTCTTTTCAACCTTGAATACGAGCATGTGCTTATAATAAGTTACATCCAGACGTTTATAAAGTTGAATGTAAGTGTATGCAAGTTGAATATGGGCGTATAGCCCCTTTATTTAAAAAATAAAAATTTAAATCAATATGAGTATAACAATTAGCATGGATACATTTAGTCAATGCCTTTCATAATAAAGGTAATTCGTTGCCATTTCACATGTCAATCTATAGATTCTGTCAATCTGTCATGATTATTGATCGCAAATAAGTCTAAAATACCTTCATATAGGTTTTATTATGATTATTGATCGCAAATAACTCTAAAAACCCTTCAAATAGGATTCGCATTGAAACCTACACAAACCACTTAGATTTATGGTTTAGGTCCATAATAACAACATGAGTACAAATCAATTAGACATTGATTAAAGTTTCAACTACAACAAAAAGCATTGTCCCCTAACCTTGAACCTGATATCTTGTAGGTTGAAAATACAAACCAGAGTTGTATACTATATTGACATCATTGTTTGGTGTATCGGCTAATGGTGAAGATTTGTCGGTGCCACCTGATAAACTAGCGGTTCGTGCCAGGTGGGCAGTGGTGATGTCGTGAATGCTAGGTCTCCTCTTCTCTTTTCCTTCCGAATGTTGCCTTGCAAAGTACTTCTGAGCATGACTTGCCACTTGTGTTGGTGTTTTTGTCACTACAAAGTTGCGTGAAATGTTTCGCCAGTCTCCTTTGCCATGAACTTGCAGACCCATCAAGAATCGCCTATAAAATGTGTATAACTTACTTTAATATTATGTTATAGATGTCAGCTATTATTTTACCCTCCACCTAGACCCACTATACAACTGAGATTTCTAGGGTATGTTTGTTTGTTTGTATATTGTTATCATTTTATTCATATTCTGGTTTTATTAATGAAATCAAGGGAAGGTCAAGATGGTCCATACATATAAAAAAACTTATGATGACTCTTTGATTAAAAAGTTGTGGTTTTGCAACTGTATGTAGAGAAATGTAGAAGATAGAATTTACCTGTGTTCATCTTCAGTCCAAGGTACCCCTTTCCGCCTTTCATGTTCAAAGGATCTTGACCTGTAAAGCCTATTCGCAAACGACTTGAACCCATGATCTTGAAGGAAATCGGATTTAATGGTTAAGTATCCCGGAACATCAATCAAACCAGCCTCTATATTATTGATATCAGCTTTCAATTCCTCATATTGTTCTCTCACTTCAGACTCAGTTTTCCCAGGAACAAAAGCAGCAACATTAGACCATCTATCTGGAGTTTCTGTATCGAATATAGCGAGAGCGCTTTCGAACCATTTGTTCTGTTCTTTGGTCCATTTCGATCTCTTGCGCTCTTGCATCGTATGATTCGAGGTGAAAACATGCGAAGATGGAGATGATGTTTCCATAACTACTTCCAACTGCTGTTTCAATGGAGAAAAGATATTCAAATACACAGGTAAAAAGGTTGAGAATCATTTTACAAGAATCAGATCATCAGAATACCCTTTTTCTAGATTTAGTAGAACATATTCAGGATTCTTGAAAATGACCCATCAATTCAAGAATCAAGAAGACCTTGAAAAAGATAGAATATTAATGAAATAGTGTGTCAAATCACACAATTCAAACACAGAATCTGAAAGTAATCAAATACCCATTTGAGATACATAATTAAAAGGTAAAATCCATCATAAATCTTGCTAAAAACTCGATATTCTAATGATTTTCGAGCTTTTTCGATGAGAAAGCAGAGAGCTTTACCTCTTGTAGAAGAATCAAGAATGGTTTTGATGTGAATCTTGATTGTTGTTGATGAATTGCAGAGTATTTGAACAAGGTGGCTAAAATTTGTCAATGGTAGTGTGATTATATGCTATTTATACACAAAGTGTAGGGTAGTTTGTATGATTTTGAATTATGTACTGTGCTTGCTCTTAAATGGTTTTATTTAATGAATCAAACACCTTTTTATAATTGCATTAAAAAGTTAAAAAGATTTGGCTAGACAAGGACCCATTTGGCTTTCATTTCCTGTATTATTTTGCTCCTATTAAAGCCTTTTGGAGGAGAAAGGAAATTCTAAAACTTCTTTTGTGAACAAAGTGGCAAATATCTTTCATTTTGTTAATAATACAAACTTTTTTCATGCAATTATGATTAAAAATACATATAATATTGTTACATAATGACACGTTAGTTTTAAATATAAAAATACAAACTCATGCAAGAGTTATTTTATTTAATATCCGCTACATTACTCAAAATCATATTAAATAAGACTATTTGTAAGTAGAGAGACGCACATCTTCTATCTATGAGCATCATTGAAGAAGGATGACCAAGGCGTGGACGACCTCAAAAACCCGTAACGATGTTGTATCCTTGGCACAAACACCACCTAGCGTTTTGGAGCATGCATCGCAGGTGCTCTTATTATATAATAAACATATGTTGTATTTAGAAATTAGATGCTTAACAAAAAAAAGTCGAATTTGAATAGATACGTGGTCCTTGTAACATATTTAGAAATTAGATGCTTCCAAAAAAAATCTAATTTGAATAGACACATGGTCCTTGATGTCATGTTCAAGCGTTAACATATTTATAAACGTATAAAACAAAAGGGTATTTAGTGTGTCAACAACTAAACGACGAGACCTGCTTCTTTGGAAGGGCGAAGGGCCAAGCGTGACAACGATTAGACTTTAAAGTTTTGTAATAGTATGTAAAAGTGGGTCGAAAAATCAAAGACGGGGCCAAAGCAATCGAACCCATGAGCAATTATTTGATGCAAATTAGTGAAAGTCGAAAAGAAAAAGAAAGGGGTCAAGTGGAAATAGCAAAATGTATTAAAGGTGCATTTACACTTCTTTTCGTTACCATGAATCATTTTAGACGTAAAATTACAAAATATACGTATGATCACTACGTCACTTATTCCCCTTATGTCGGAGGTGAGGACCCCACATACAATTTACTAAAGATGTGGGAAAATTACTTATAATATATAATGATCTTTTAATATATTTTATATTTTAAACAATAGAAATAAGTATTTTTTATGTAATTTAATAAACACAAAATGCGCCTGTAGCTCAGTGGATAGAGCGTCTGTTTCCTAAGCAGAAGGTCGTAGGTTCGACCCCTACCTGGCGCGATTTGATGTTATTTTTACAAATCTTTTTTTAAAGATAATGATAATAATTTATAAAAGTTAACTGCTTTGTTTTGAAAGTATATAAAAAACTGTTAGCAAAAAGTATATTAACAGTAGTCACATTTGTAGTTATATACCTCCAAATTAGATAAAATATGACTAGTTAGAACGTGTAACGGATGAAGTAAGAGTGACAATGAAGCTGTAGACAACGATAACATTCGTTGAGACGTCTAACGAGTGAACTAGTTGTAAAGCATCCTCCTTATATTTAAAAATTATTTATTTAAATCTAAACATGTATACTTATAAATGTTTAATAAAACTAATATATAGGTGTTATAAACAACAACAAAAAATATTTAATAAAATAACAAAAGAATCATTATTAAACAGTAATTGATTGTCCGTCAATTTATATGTCAAAATGAATGAAAATTTTATTGAAAAGATTGGCATTGTACCGGTGAATATACCTTTACATTCATATCTCTTTTGCATTTTCCACTTAAATTATTATAAACTAGTTTTTAACCCCTGCAAGTTGCGGTGAAATTTTTCTCATTAACTAAGATTTAAAACGAAACTTAAGAAACCAAACTTGTATAAGAAAACCAGAATAACCAAAGAAACAAAATGTCATCTCCTGTGCTTGAACCAGAGTGACGTGCTACAGTCGAAATACATCTATTGAAAAATTATAAGTTGTACCTAAGTGTAAGGAAATTAAAATGAAAAATACACAAAAAAGTAGTAATATAAATGAGTGAAATTAAAAATAAATAATAAATTCCAATAACTAAAAACAAACGAACGAAAAAGATCGCAAAACAAAATCTGGTGGGCTTGAATGTTGGCCAGATGGACCAATAAGGTACGACTACCGTAGACAAACTTCTAAATATTATAGATTTAATACGTTCTTTTTAGTTCTTTTCAAAGTGATGAAAACCATTACTGACTATTTGATTTTGAAAGAGTTAAATCAATTTTATAAATATTTCTACAGTCTAAAAAACATAAGAGATTATAGTTTATTAGTGACAAAAAAAAAAGCTTGCACTTTATTCTTTCTAGAGCAATATAGAGCCTGTTTGGTTAATGATATTTGTAGATGTTAAAATAACATTAAAAATTGTTTGGTTGGCATAAAAGGAATTTAAATTATAATCGATTTCACTAATTAATCTACTCCAACATAACCAAACCCCTCCCCCCCTCCTTACTTTCCATTCATTGTAAATGCAAATATATATAAACATCCCACAATTGTAGGTGAATAACTAATCTAATATCTAAACGTAACAAACTAATGCAACTATTATTGAATAAACAAATGATTGAGTTTATCTAGGATTGGTAGTTTGTTCCTTAATATGCCCCCGCAAGATGGACGATCAGTTGATAAGTCCAATCTTGGTAATAAGTGAATGAAACCGAGAACGATGTAGAGGTTTGGTAAGGAGGTCAGCTAGTTGCTCATCACCAAAGATATGAGTAACCCGTAGAGAACCATCTTGTACCTTTTCTCTAACAAAATCTAACGCAAGGTGTTTCATGCGATAGTGAAAAAACCGGATTTGTCGAGTAATGTGTTGCACTTAAATTATCACAGTAAATGGTGGGGATGGTGTTCGATTGGTAACCCAATTCGGATAAAGAGATGTGAGCCATTGGACCTCAGTCGTTGCTGAAGCAACAACTCTAAACTCAGCTTCGGTTGAAGAGCGGGCTGACGTTGATTGACGTTTAGAGGACCACGCAATAGGGTTGGGAGTAAATGGGTTTTCCGGATTAAATATAAACCTGATGGTTCGGTCGATCGTCTAAAAGCCCATCTTGTGGCTAAGGGATTGACTCAACGACCCGACCTCGACTATGGTGACACCTTTAGCCTCGTTGTCAACCGGCCACCCTCCGTCTCATACTCTCTCTCCGACTCTGATACCATAATAAGGTATTGAGAAAACTTGACTTTCCATTCTTTGTAAATGCAAATATACATAGTTACAATGTATAACAAACATCCCATAATTATAGGTGAACAACTAATCTAATATCTATGTGTAACAAACTAATGCAACTATTATTGAATAAACAAATGATTGAGTTTATCTAGGATTGGTAGTTTGTTCCTTAATAGGTTCAACATTCAATGGTTCAAACTGTTTGTTTCTCGAGCAAATGTCTGAATAGTTTAAACATTTGCCTCTGAATGGTTAAGTATTACTGAATGGTTAAGAGGTCTAATGCTGAATGGTTAAGATCTTTTATTTAAATTGGTCAAACATTTGCATGTGAATAGTTAAAAGATATACTAGCTCTTAACGGTTCAGACCTCTTAATGGTTCATCACTTAATGGATCAGACATCTTATTGGTTCAGCACTTAATCATTCAGAAGTTGCTAAACAGCCTCATACAGGAAAATATTATGTTCAAATCTCATTTTAAACAAAAAATACTTAAGGTTGAGACATGTGAGTTTTTCTAGTTGTGATTTCTTCCTAAGGGGTTGGAGGTACGATCCCGACTAAGAAACATATAGATGGTATCGATTAAGATAATACATATCCTTCGAAACATGGTCATATGACATTCGAAAATATAAATATATATATCAGTGATTCATATTTTCGGTGGATCATTCCCATTGACTAAACGTCCCATTCTAGTCGATTGTTTTTGTAAGTTCATGAAACTCAAGTCCCCAAGAACCAAACGAAATATCAAGTTAGTGCTTAAAATACCATAAGCCAAAATCAAATAACATAAGTTGTAATCCTATAATCCATAAATGAAGAACTTGATTTCTCCAATCATATTTTATTGGCAAGTTTTTCACCATGCCATTGCATGTCTTTAAAATCATGGCCAACACGAAGCAACATATAGATGTATTGGAATCATGGACTGTGGGATGGGATGAGGGAGGATTTATTGCTATAAGGATTATTTTGTAATTAAGTTTTAAGCATTTCAATTCCTTTCTTAACTCTACAAACCAAACACCGCGATAACTTTTAAAACCTCCATTCAAATTTCAATTTCATTCTATTTTCAGTTATTTTGAAATATATTTCGTAAATCAAACATACACTTCAAGTAATGGAATTATCGACACGGTTTATCAACTTTCTCAATGTAACATCTCGTATTTTTGTTAACTAATAGTTAGTTTCGTTTATTCTTGTAAGGGCTATTATTGTCAATTTTGAAACTTATGGTTATTTTATGCTAAATTCTTGGTTGTCATTGAAATTAATGTATGAAAATTAAAACTTTTATATTAATATGTACAATAGTAATAATTACAATAATATAATTAATAATAATAACGGTACTAATAAAAAGTTATAATAATAATAATAATAATAATAATAACAACAACAACAGCTAAAATACTATAATATTACTAATAATAATAATAACTAAGGTAATATAAAAATACTAATAATGTTATTAATTTATAAAAGATACTAATTTTAAAAATGTTTAAAAACATAATGTAATTAAGTTTGTGGGGTTATATTGCTACTTTTGAAACTTTAAAAAGGAAGTTTTTAACCTAAAATGTTAAACTAAAAACCATAGGGACTAATGTGTAAATTAAAAAAAAAAACGCAAACCACCCCTCCCTTCTTCCCGTCGACCGCCGGCCAAAGGGGGTCCGGCGACTCTCCGACAACCCACTAACACTCGAAATCGACCATTTTTTAACCCCGAATCGTTCCAAATGCCCCTGGTAACTATTTCGAACATGAATGTGATCTTAATGTCGTTTAATTGTCGGTTACAAGTACCAAACGATTGAATAACCGAAACCCTCTTAAACGCATAGTCATTCGAGCCTTAAACATCAATAATAACTCGATTAATTCAACCAGATCGAACGTCTAACTATCTCTAATCAAACCCAACTCTAAATTGCACCTAAAACAAACCAAATCCTCGAATATCATCATCATCTTCGGTCGCAACCTACACCACACTCGAACACCATCATTCGGGCTTCACTTTTCGAAATTGACAAGGGGCTTTGCATCAAGGACACCACATGAAGCTACCCACAAAGTTAATTGAGTTATCATCAATGATTGCTACCTGAATTAGTTCTTCCCCAGTCGCGACTTAGGTTTATATGTGCACATCGAATATTGATCGAATCTGGTAAATTAAACACCTATATACACTCGAAATTATATGGGGAACAAAAGCCCTATGGTTAATTCGAGTAATAACATCAAATTGATGCTCAATTTTGGATTCCAACGATCTAGGGTTCATTGGTTTGGGGATTTTCTTAAGTTTGTGTTTTTAAACTTTTGAAACTGAGTTGTAACATGGCTGAGGCCCTTGGTTTACTGGTTCCATATCCACATCCCACACAAGAGGTCTCGGTTTTGAACCCGGCGACCCCCATATTTTTCAAGGCCTTTTTCAGCCTCAAAAAAATATTGACAATCACTAAAAATTGTTAAAAATAAATTTTTGTAAACTTTCTTATTTTTAAAGTCACACAATTAATTTTTATAAATTTATTTCTTTTAATAATTTGATATTCTAATGAAACAAAGTTTAAATCTAGATTATCTTTATAAAAAAAGTGTATACATAGATTCTAAGTAATGTGGTAAATCATTAAAATTATTATTAGATCAAATGTTATTGCCTAAAAACTATAATTTTTTTAGAAAATATAAACGAATTTACACTATATATTTAAGCTTTGTCAAATATTATAAATTCTTTTCGTTATGACAAACTACTTAATTAGTATAAATCATTTCATTAGAATAGAGATAAAGTATTTTCATTATAAATGCTATTTATCAAAACCCCAAATTTCCACTTGAAACCCTAGTTCTCGTTAAATCGTTAAACTTATCATTAAACTTAAACCTTGTAATTATATGTGTGCATATATATTTAGGTGCCTTGTGACGATTCATCTTGGAACGACGTTTATTATTATTATTCCTATTAGTCGTCCTACTTACACTTATTTGCCATGTGAGTTTCCTTGCCCTTTTTTATATTATTTCATACTATTTTGGGGTGAAATATGTTATTTATTAACATACACTTGTAACATTTAAATCTTGTAAAGCACTTGCAATTCATACTTTTACTTTGTCATGGTTATTTGTATTATTGTAAGTCTTATATGAGATACATATTTTGTTTACAATCATTAACTATTGCTAGCCTGGCGACGTCTTAGATCTTTGGGCCTGACAAGCCTATTTGGTGTTAAAGCCGATGTATTGCCGGCTCCTGATGACGTATGACTTGTTCATCATGGGAATCAAGTACACTTAGTCAATCTTATAAACTTGTAATCAAGTCGAGGTTTGGTTGCAACTATATGTGTTCTATAAACTTGCTAATCTTTGATATATTATATAAGTAAAACCCTTGGATACTCACAAACTTTATATTTGATCCTTTATTTTTAACATGTTTCAGAAAATGTCCAAGTTTGAAATCATCATTTGAAGCTTGCAATAAATTAGGATTTAGACCTAGTTAAACAAATAAAATTATTATGTTATGTTTTGTTTTGTTTGGAACTTTTTATGTTTGAGACATATGATTGTATTTCATTTGAAACTTATAATATTATTATTTGCATTTAAATTTAACGTTATGTGGCTGTAAACAATTTTAACTCTCACATCTCGACGATTCTGCCATCAAGGTTGGGGTGTGACACTCAATATCTTTGAAATAAAACGTGTCTTGGATAATTTTAGTAATTCTAATCTATAAAAAAGTTAATTATATTATAAAAAGAAATAAATTTTGCTTAAAATTAATGAAGCTAGTTAATATACTTTCAAGTTTGATTATATCTCTAACATATATCTAATCTTTTATACTATATAATGAGTGTTGTAAAAGTCGAACTAGTCGGCCGATTAATCGGCGACTAGTCGGCAATCGGTGGGTCACCGATTGGATTTCCCTAATCGGAGGGGATAATCGCTAGTCGGTGAAATTGGTGCAAACTGGAAAAAAATCGGAACTAACCGGCCCTAGTCGGCTCTTAATGACCTTTATTCTGCATTTTTGCAAATTCCGGCGGGATTCCGGCGAAGTTCAAAAATTCCGGCAAAAATTTTAAAATTTCGGCCAGATTTGTTTATATATATATATATATAACTAAACATATTTATAAAAATTACATATAAAAATGTGTATTTATATATATTAAAATGAAAATTATATAAAAAAATTCTAAACCGATTAATCCCGATTAATCCCTAGTCCTTATCTCGCCGCCCGACTAGCGGCTAACGATTTTTACAAGACTGTATATAATAATAAATAACTAAAGAGACACGTGACATATTTTTAAAACACAAAATAAATGATTTCCCGTCTCTCTCTTTTATTAAATAAAAAAAACAAAAAAAATAAACTTGATTTTACTTTTTGCCTTAAACAATTAACTTTCTATTTATTTAAAGCAAAGTTTAAATATTTTCATCTTATATTTTTAAAATTAAGTTTTAATAATTTTTAAGTTTCTATGTATCTTTAAAAAAAAAAAAACATAGGAATATAAAATCTAATGCATATGCTAGAATTAAAGAAAAAACGAAAAATCTGGTGTATAAAATGAGTTTATAACTCTTAATCACAATCTATTAAGTTTAATATTTAATATATGCAAATTGTGCAATTCACATGTTTTATCATAGTAAAATAAGAACGCTTACAATCCTTAAACTATTACAACCCGTGCTAAGTGTTAGTACGACCGTAAATTCTACCTAAACAACGCGTAAATAACATTTTTTACTCATACTCAATACTCATTAAACCGGTGCACGCGTAATATTATAGGACTCGAGTATTAGAGGTTGTTTGGAGCATTTTAATTAGTCTCTTAGTGGTTCAGATGTGTGAATAATGGTTCAAACTGTTTGTTTCGCGAGCAAATGTCTGAATAGTTCAAACATTTGTTTTTTAATGGTTAAGCATTATACTAACGTTGAATGATTAGAAAATCTAATGCTGTATGATTAGGAATCTAATGCTTAATAATTAAGAAATCTAATATTAAATAATTAAAATCTCTTTTTTAAATTGATCAAGACATTTTTAATAGTTAAATAATATGTTTTATACATATTTGTTGAATCATTACCTCCGCCATTTTGATTAGTGTATTATCCTACTCACGGAGCACAGGAATATATTTGTAAAACCTTTAGAAACGGTAGCGTAACCGTAACGCCGCCACATCAACCTCCCTCTAACGCCACCGTAAGTTCTCTTTGCTTCTATGCATTCATCTTTTCCATCATACGCACTTCATTCGATGCCTTTATGCATTCACTTTCATCTAATCCTCGTGCTCATGGAAGTTATATTTGATTATAGCTTCGTAAGGCTTTAAAATTTACTCATTTAGGTCGAATTTGTGGTTTCATTTGTTTTATTCACTCATCTGTAGCTTGTAGGTGCGTTCTTCTGTGATAATAAGTTATTCTGTTCAAATTTGCTGATTATTATGTCATATGGACATATGGTACTTCAGTTCTGATAAGAAGAGTTGCACCTTGAGTTTCTAAGTATTGCCCCAATTTTATCAACTCATAAGTCATAACAGATACAAAATTTGTGTCATGTATGAATTTAAAAGCAATTACATCAGTGTTGGATCTGGATAGTCAATTCATTAGGGTTAGGTTTTGAAAGCAAAGGATGGCATATTTGTGTAATATGTGTGATTGAATGAGAGATTCATTCACATTGTATATTTTAAGAAGGACTAAGTGCTGCCATTTTTTTCTGCTGTTGTTAATTCTGCAAACTTAAGTGCACAACTGCACATCATATCAGTTTTGATTTTGGATAACTATTAGGTTTAACTGTAATAAATTAAGGATATGAGAGTTGTGTTCTCAGGGTGATTGATCTACACTTGGTTAGCTATACACTTTCCAAGGCATGTGAACACATCTGTCTGCTTTATAATAGGCATATGTTGAGTACTGCTGTTCATTTACTTGACTACCCAATTTCTACTGTAATTCTGATTGGGCATCATTTTCTTGAAGTTTTTTGTGCATTTATGGAAGCTGGATCTTGCATTAGAGTTCCAAATGGAAGCTGTCAAACATCAAGCATAACTCGTGCAAGTTGCCTCTATGGACAGTTTGTACCAACCCAAAACCAAATATCAAAGGCTGCATCTTATGTGACACTTACTCACAAAATTTGCACTTGCAAAGCAACTTTGAAGGGAGTCAATAGCAGTATTGAAGCTGTAGGAAAGGTTAGGGGCATGTTCGATTGTATATTATTATGCTTATTGTCATTTTTATCTACTTTACTATCAGTTATTTGATTTTGCTGATTGTTTTCTTGCTATCTATTTATGCTATCACTTTCAAAGTTTTCTCATGAACCGTTTTATGTGCGGTAATTAGGTTAAGAAACCCATTTGACAAATAAAATAGGAAGTACGTTAAAAAAAGACTTTTTTTTGGGCTGATATCAACAAGGAATCCTATATCTTCTGTTTTTTTATGGATCTTCTTTCTTTAATGCGTGCTTCTTTGATGCTTATGTAAGATTCTTGTTACAATATCTAAATTCCACAAAGTTGACAATTTGAAACTAAACCATTTAAAGAGGATCTGTTAAAAGAACTCCTAAATACAATCTTATATCATCCTTAACTCAAATAGATCAAACATACTGAAAATGTCAATAACGGGAATGTTTTCAAACCCTTTAAGTTGACATTTTCGTGAATACTGCGAAAGGTATAACTAAGTTATTAGTTTAAACCTTCAAGTACCTGTGTTGTTATATAACCTGAAAGATTCTATTGATTTCAGGTAAAAGTGCAGCCTTCTGAGATGGAGCTTTCAAGTTTAACAGCCATTAGTCCCTTGGATGGGCGTTATTGGAATAAAGTCAAGGATCTATCCCGGTATTTGAGTGAATATGGTCTGATCTACTATCGGACTCTGGTCGAGGTACAATGACCGTCCATTTTTTTATCATGTACACTTAGTTGCTATTCCCATAATTTATTCTTCATATAGACCTCTATTATCTCCTACAAGTTTATGTTGGGAGGTAAGTTGACACATAGAAGTAACATCATATGTTATGAACATGCAAGGTCAATACAGATTTGATGTAAAGTTGATTGACATTTGTTTTCTTTTTTTTTATTCCTGTTATATAGATCAAGTGGCTGCTGAAGCTCTCTCAGATTCCTGAAGTATCTGAGGTTCCAAAGTTTAGCAATGAAGCTGAATCAAAATTGCTAGGATTGATAGATGGATTTAGTGAGACTGATGCAATTCAAGTGAAGAATATTGAGAAAATAACTAATCATGATGTGAAAGCAGTGGAGTATTTTCTTAAAACAAAATGTCAAGAAGATCCAGAGATCGCTAAGGTGTGTGTGTTGTTCATATATTATTCTAGAATGTATAGGTTCTGATATAATCTTATCTGTGCGTGGACACTGGCATGTTGACTTTTTATTCATGAAATAATTGCAGGTGCTTGAGTTTTTCCATTTTGGATGTACATCTGAAGACATAAACAATCTTGCTCATGGACTCATGCTTAAAGAAGCAGTTAATTATGTTATTCTTCCCATCATGGATGATTTAATTAATGCAATATATTGTATGGCCGAGGCTAATGCTCACATTCCTATGCTTTCTCGGACTCATGGACAGGTAAATGTTTTATTTAACTATTAATTGTTAACGTATAACATTTATATATTTGAACGGGTAACTCAGTTCTTGTGCTGCTATAAATAGCCAGCGTCACCTACAACCTTAGGAAAAGAAATGGTAATATTTGCTGAGAGGTTAAGCAGAGAGAGGCGAGATATTTCTCAAGTAGAGATATTGGGGAAATTTGCAGGTGCAGTTGGTAACTATAATGCACATGTTGTGGCATATCCTGATGTAAATTGGCCACATGTTGCAGAAGAGTTTGTAAACTCTCTTGGTTAAGCTTTAATCCGCATGTGACGCAGGCATGTCTTTTCTTTTTTACTTTATTTTTGGGTTGTATATAAATTGCATAAACATCTTTTTGATGTAGCAGAACACATATTATCTGAACCATATTTGTGATGCAGATTGAATCTCATGACTACATGGCTAAACTGTTTCATTCATTCATCCGGTTTAATAACATCTTACTTGATTTTGATAAAGACATATGGGGCTACATCTCCGTGGGCTACTTCAAGCAGGTGCACTTTCAAATAGTTTAAGAAACCAGTAATCCTTACAATATCTATCTGATCTTGACATTGTAAATACTTGTAATTTGTAGGTAACTAAGGCTGGTGAAATTGGATCATCAACAATGCCTCACAAAGTCACCCCATTGACTTTGAAAACAGTGAAGGCAATTTAGGGATTGCTAATGCAATTTTTGACCATTTAAGCATGAAATTGCCTATTTCACGTTGGCAGGTATGTGTGTGTGTATTGATCTAGAGTATAAATATATGAAGCCTAAAGCATATGCTTTTGTTATGCAATTATTTATATGGTGTAACTGCTATTACAAATGTAGCGGGACTTGACTGATTCTACGGTTTTGAGAAACATTGGTGTGGGGTTGGGCTATTCACTTCTGGCTTACAAGAGTGCACTTGTAGGAATTGGGAAGCTTCAGGTAATACATATTTGTTCACTTTTTGTGGGCATTTTAACCCATTATTAATCGGATCTCTTTAAGTTTTTAAATGTACTGTCTCTAGAATTTTGTGGGCATTTAACACATAATTTATGTTTATTTGAACTTTGTGTGTGCTAGGTCAATGAAGCTGCATTAAACAAGGACCTTGACAATTCATGGGAGGTTCTTGCTGAACCAATACAGACAGTATGCATCTCCCTCATCTTTAGTGAAATCTTTTTTTTTTTTTTTTTTTTTTTTTTTTTTTGTAAAGTTCTTTTTGCAAAACGATAAATCATAATAATCTAATGGATCGACATTAATTGTCATCAATGTTTACTAATGGACAGAGATGTAATTGGATTTTGTGTATGAAGGTGATGAGAAGATACGGTGTTGAGGAGCCTTATGAGAAATTGAAGGAACTTACTAGAGGAAGAGCAGTTACCAAAGAGAGTATTACTGAATTCATTAACAGGTTAGAAATACCACTGGAAGCTAAAACAGAGCTCCTAAAGTTAACCCCCCACAACTATGTCGGGGTTGCAGCCCAATTGGTGAAGGATGCGATCATTCGACATCATGAATAACTCTTCGACTTAAGGTCAAAATTTATGCAGTTTGTAGTTTATAACATGGTACATGAAACGACCCTGTACCAACCCCCACCCCTCCTCTTATATTCTAGGCATATGAGATGTTGCATATTTTTTGCTGCTTATGAGTCGCAGTCGATAAGAGTTGTTGAGGCATTCGTTTTGTGGATCCAGAAAGTTTTGAAAAACTACTATTTACATGCATGAGCTGAGGCTATGGTAATGGATGCTGGCGAACTCCAATAATTCTGGTAAAATTAACTGTTTGTGTTGGTTGCAGATCTTACCTTTAGCCTTTAGGTCTAATAAATATAATGAAGTTTTATAAACTTAACAGAAATTTTTTTAACTACTCTTTTGCAAATGATTTCATTATATTATTATATTTATAAAAACCAATTTATATTAAAGACTTGGGTGTCTAAATAGCTTCGAATGCATGTAACTTTTGATCTGTTTATAGTTACAAGGTCTAGAAATAACATACTACCCAGCTGGACGAGTTGATAAACGTCATAGGGGTTTTGCTTGACTCTAAAACCTAAAGTCCTTCGTGTAAAGTTTTGATTTTGACTTCAAAGATTTTCTTTTAGTGTTCCTATTTTTATTTGATTTCTTTTGTTGCTCTTCCAAAAAGTAAAACCTAACATAATTATTTATTTATTAGAGGAATTCAAATCCTATGTTACTTGTTCTTCCAAAAAAGTTGTCCACCAACAACAGTTTATTAAAAAAAAGAAGTTGAAGCTCAATCATTCAACATCAAAGGTATACTGTAACCACCATTTCTTCACCAAAGTAAAGGGTCAAAACACTATGTCCCATTAGTGGAAGTCAAATACTATAATTGCACTTATTATTTTATTAAAGGAGTCAAACACTCACTTCTCTACCTAGATGAAACACAACCACTTGTCGCAAGTAATAGCTATATGATTATGTAGTAGGTGTTGGTCTTAATCTTGTTGGGCCGACCCACTCGAGCACATGAGTGGGCCGGTGTGATGGTCTAATGACTCTAATCTGAGCCAATGAGTGGGCCGATTTGAGGTTTGTTTTTTAAGTAATTATTATTCCTATCAATACCTTTGGTTGTTTGTTTTGTTGTTTTGTTTTTTATAGGGTTTTTGTTGGGTGTGAGTTCGAGGTTTGGGTTTTTTTTTATGGTTTTTGGTGTTTGAATATGTGTTTTTGATGTGTGGTGTATTGGCGTTGTCTTACTACGGGTTTCTATTTTCTTTCTTTTGTTATTGATACCCTGACGATTCTTATTATTAAGGTTTGGGTTTCTTTTTTGTTTGCCCTTTTCGGGGCTTTGATTTTCGTCGGTTTTCTATTTTGGACTGTGCCGTCTTTTTGCGGCTTTGGTTTTCGTTTGTAATGTGTATGGTATTGGGTTTTGATTTAGTTTTTGGGTTTTGTATGTTCTGGTGTGTTATGAATTTGGGGTTTTGATGTGTTTTACTTTGTGTATTTTGCTGATTTTGTGTTTTCGAACCTTAATTTTGATTTTGATTTTGGTTTATGATTACGTTAAAACTCGCATAGAATATTTTAAAATGGCATCAAAATCTAGTTAGTGAATTAGAAGCCTAGAATATTTTGGAATTATTATTGTGATTTAGTTATGTTTCCTTCTTCAAGTCTTGAAATAACCGTATAAACTCGAGCATGTGAATGCATAGAACTATAGAAGAATGAATTCGAGTTAGTAAAAAATAATATCGAGCGTATGTTCTAAAGTTCTGGTTACCATCTTTTCCGGCAACATATGTTCTTTTTATCTTGATCAAACCGAATCAAATCATTAACGTGCCATACGTGTTTTTGGCTCTTGATTCTAACTTCAAGGTCGAGTTTTGTTATTAATTCGGTCAGTCGTTAGAATAATCTGGTCAAAATGGAATCATGCGGGTCAAATAAACCCTT
The DNA here is from genome assembly GCA_025506515.1 of Flaveria trinervia. Lineage (NCBI taxonomy): Eukaryota > Viridiplantae > Streptophyta > Magnoliopsida > Asterales > Asteraceae > Flaveria > Flaveria trinervia. The sequence continues at coordinate 71,062,111 of CM046458.1, forward strand.
GTAAATATTCCATAAATGCATATATACCCAAGCAAAAAGTTTATTTGCATATAAACCTAATTTATTGTAATGATAATATTACCTTTCCAAAATAATTAATAAGAACTTACATATGGGTATATATGCTATTAAAGAATTTTAGAGGGGGTAATATGCTTTTAATCTATTTGTCATTTATAAAATTGGTAAAGGAAATTTGCCAATTATAAAGTTTTAGTAAAAATAAGGGTAAATTAGTCATTATATAAACTACTTTTAATAAAAATAAGTAATTTTGTCAATTAAAAGGTTTTATAAAGGGATATATACATTTAAAATTTTTGTTTGAGTATATATGGAACTAAAGAGTTTTAGAGAGGAAAATATACTTTTAACCTTTAACCTTGTAAATTAATGATGGTTCTACAAACGGGTCTATGGATTATCCGAATTAGTTAATTCTCCATGTGATTATCACACGCATGTGATCATGCATGCCTTAACCCACGTTCCATTCATTCTACCACTTGTTTGCAAGTTTAAATTTAGTTTATTTTTATGTTTTAGTGGTTGTACATTAACCAATATCATTAGTAATTCCATGTCTCCTTAAGATTAGAATGGAGCTTAGTGGTCAGTTCATTTATGTTCCATATGTATCGAACTTTGGTGGATCATGAAATCACAGAGTTTTGAGTATGAGAATTTAAGTTAAATTGATTTGTGTTTTTGCTAGCTCAACCGTGGCACGTTGGGTGGTGTTTTTAGACCAGATTCTCTAACCGTAGTGGTGTATCTGTATCTCCGGTTAGATATCGTTGCCCTATTGTTTGTTTCGGTGGTGCATCTGTATCCGAAACGAACCGTAGATCTATCCGTTCTTTGGATTGTTACGTTTGAACCAGTGTTTTTCGGGCCTGTTCCTATCAAAGAACCTCATACAAACATAGCTTGCAGTCAAAGAAGCAAATCTAAAACCATAGCACACCCAAATCAACAAATTATTGAAGTTTATAAAAACCACCATTTCACTTCGAGTTCCAATGATTACCACTAGGGCTGCAAACGAATCGAACGAACACGAACAAGTCCTTGTTCGTGTTCGTTCGTTAAGAAATAAACTTGTTCATGAACTGTTCACGAACACTTATCGAACGAGATTTCTTGTTCGTGTTCGTTCATTAAGAAAATGAACATGTTCATGAACTGTCCACGAACACTTACCGCATGCAAACGAACATAAACAAAAGCAAACGAACACAAACAACTGTTTATGAATATGATGAACACAAAAAAATTCATCAGCACAAACAAATACAAATTATTATAGATTTATTTTAGAATAAAATTTATATATTTTTATTACAAAGATTACACAAAATTAATAAAAAATAATAAGTAGTTAACATATATATCAAAAAATATTTGATATAATAGTCATAAAAAGAACTGATACAATAATTAAGAATATAAACGAACATAAACGAACACTTTATCGAACGTTCACGAACGAACACGAACGAACACTAACGAACATAAACGAACACATTATCGAACGTTCGCGAACATAAATGAACGAACGCGGGTTGTGTTCATGTTTGTTCGTTTAACCAAACGAACGGAAATTTCGTGTTCGTGTTCGTTCATTTACTAAACAAACGAACATAAACGAACTTCCCCCAGAACAGTTCACGAACTGTTCTTTGAACGTTCTGTTCGTTTCCAGCTCTAGTTACCATCACCAAGACACCAACTGTACAATATGGCCTTGCTTGTATTCATAAGTTTGTAAAGGAAGTATTTGTATTTGAAAAATCATCAAGAAATGTGACTTAATATGATTCCGATTTTTTTTCTTTTTCATATTACATCTATCGAATGTGCGTTCCTTAGGAAATCTTTTTGGTATTTTAAGTTACAATTACTATATGTTAAAATGTAACGTTGGCAATAAGTTCAACTTTAACCCTCAAACTTTAACGTAAGTTTCAACTTTAATTTCCTAATTTTTTACACTTTCAAGTTTACTCCTAATGTGTATATATATTTTCTAACTCATTAACTGTTTACTAATTTTATATTTATTCAACAACTTTCGTTTGTTAGCTTTTTTGTTAAAAAACTATTTTGTAGTTGTGTTTAGTTTTTCGTATTATGTCCAAGTATAAAATTTTGTTAAAAACAAAATTATATTTAAAATACAACATATTTTTTAGTATCATACTTGATATAAACTTACGATAACATGCTTCCAAAAGTTAAATTTTTTTTTAACGGCCAACGAAGAATTTTTAAACCCAGTCACCCGGGTAAACCTTTCAAAAGTTAATTACAACGTTAATGTCACTACCACACGTATTGAAGTTCGCAAACATGTTCCATCACGCGTGCTTAATACTTGTGAAATTACCACACACCAACTAAACTGAAATGAATCCAAAAACGTATGAAAATTTCAACAATACAAGTCTCTTTTTTTATAAATTTAAATCTGAAACCGGTAAACGCATAGCACAGAACTGCTGATTGCAAGCAATAGATATTTAAGAAATAAACTCAGGTAAGAATAACATCAAGGGGTGGTGGCGCAGTTGGCTAGCGCGTAGGTCTCATAGCTAAGAGTTATCCTGAGGTCGAGAGTTCGAGCCTCTCTCACCCCAACATTTTTTTAAATAACTATTTGAATTAATTTTTTCTATTTGCTAATAATTCATGATCACAACAATTAACTTGGATCAAAACAGAGGAACATGATTCAATTACAATGATTCACGTATAAAGACAAGAAATTATGCACATAAGAATGATCACCTGCCTCTAATGCTAGATGGGGAATAAACACCCGTTATATTATTTGTCTCATCATCTACATTTTCATCGATCAAACGGTTATCAACACTCATTTCAGAGCTTGCATTGCTGCTTGTTGCAGCAGTGGAGCCAGAAGCACTAATCGTTCGACCTCGTGTAGGCAGAATTTTCATCGATCAAACGGTTATCAACACTCTTGAATTTTTGTAATCAGTGGTCTTGAATTACCCTTATATCCTGAAAAAAAAATTTGATCAGTTTCACATGTGAAACTTGGATTAAAAGGAGCTAAAAATAAAATGAAACATACCATATGCCTCATAGCCATATCTAGTGACTTCTTTGAGAGTGATCTTCCAAATCCAGAGATATCAGGTGATGATTGTTTTCCAGATGAATTACTATGCAGTGAGTGTTTATCATCTTGCTTTGGTGGGACCAATTTGCGCATGTTTACGACGCGTTCAACCATTTTGGTCCCGTAAAACCCTGGGCTCACATTTCATGTGCCTTTGCATATGCACGGTTCAATGCAGGAATAGGTACAGAGCTCCCACTCTTGCGGTTCACACCATTAGGAAGCCCGCCCATTGAAGGTGAACATGATTGCCTTCTTACCTTTCCATTGGGCATGGGTTCAATAGATGAAGACCGACTACTGGGTGCACCAGCCCGACCCCTCATGGAGATTATCGGTCTATCAGTAAGTGAGGTCCTTAAATTAGGTGGTGCATCAAGGGTATAACCAGGCATTTCTTGTGGTTTCCAAGGTCTTGGTCTTGCATTGAGGGAACTAACTGAGTTTGTGACAGTAAAGGGTTTAACTAAAGGGGCAGATGTTTTTGTTGCATTAGACAATGCAGCTGGCCTTTGTGGCACTGTTGGTCCGCGTGGTGTGGGTTTGGTGGAAGATAAAGATGGTCTGCTTGTTGGGGTTGAAGATTTTGCAGTGGTTTTAACTGTTGGAGTTGGTTTAGATGAAGACATGATGGGGCGTGGAGTGGGCATTGAAGATTTTGGTCTAACATTTGTATTTGAGGTGGGATTGTTCTTGGGACCCTGGTTTGGTTTGGCTCTAGCTTGTGTACCAGCTGGAGTAGAAGGTCTTGAACCTGAACTTCTACACCCTGAGGAAGATGGTCCATACTATCCTATACTTGGCTCACGAGATGCAGCTCGTGCTCTTGATGCTAAACCATTTCCACCACTAACCACTGGTTGGGTACTTGATAACTATACCAGAAGTAACCATATAAACAACAATGAAACATACAAAAATATGACATCAACCATAAATCAACCAGTATGGAACCACAGTTATAGTTATTACTATAGATTTCAATGCAGTAGGAAGAACTTTATTAATTCCATTCTGGTTAACGACCGGTTTCTTAGACTCCATTTCCAGTGAAGGAAAAAGAGGAGTTCCAGGTGGCGTCAAAAGCCTGCAAAAATATGATCTTTACATCATAAACACAATGATATACCACTCAATACCACTACAAGTTTTGTTACATGTTTCTTGCGGTATTCTACTTAAAATTGGTTATGTATTGAATGCACAATGCACAATGATGTATATAAGAAGAACCGATACATATGACTACTAGCTCCAATCCCACAGAACAACTTGAAATAGTTGACAAAAAGAAAACTTTAAAAGATAGATAGAGATTTACCATTCATAATCATTCTTATCATTTTCAGAGTTAAGAAATTCATTAGCACCAGTTTTTCTAACAGTTGCTGCCGAAGGTACACTGAACATACCAAAATTTCCTGTTCTAGATCCTGCAACATCAGAATATAACATCCAAATATAGTTTAAGCATTATAACACAACAAATCAGTATCAAATTCTAACTAAATGTCAAATTTCACTCAACATCATGTAATCCATTAGATTCAAATCTGTTACTTGATAGAGACAAAATGCCACAATTATTGATGGCGTAATTGATCAAATTAGCAAAACATACCATCAGATGAATCGAATTCCGCTTCTACGTTATGAAGAAGAAGATCATGACGTTCTGTTTTCGTTTATTCATCTCCAGAAATAACCCTAGCTCCTCATCGTTATCTCTTAACACCGAATTCCAACAACCACCAATCAATTGCTGTTGCCGTTGCATCACCGTCACCGGCACCGGAATTTCTTTCTCCGGCGCCGGAGACTCCGATTCATCGCCACAATCAATACAATTCAGAAATTGTAGTCTCGAGACATTTGAGTCACTTTGTGCATCATCACAAACAAGTAGTCATACATTTACAGCCTCAGATCTATCAATCGAACTACAATGCTTCTAAATTTCTAGTGAAAAACTTAAAACAACAGATAATGAAGAAATCTGTGAAGCATTTGGTTTAATCAGAGCTTTGAAGCTTGAAATTAGGTAAAGATGGAGGCATGTGGGGTCAATTTTCAGTCGATTGTAGGTGACAGTAATGGTGGAGGGAGAGTGCCTTGCAAAGCAAGTATGACTCATGACCGGAGCAGTAAGCAATAGAGACTTGTACTTAGTGGATTAAAGGTTGTAACTTTATTTGGATGGTACGTTTTGGAATCTGGAAAATTAGATCACCATTAGTTAAAGAGTGTTAACTTATGAAGCCGTTTTAATTTCGTTTAAACTTTACGATTTTCATAATGAGAATATGATAAATGGTTGGGCTCTTTTTGGTCCCTCTAGTTTATATCTTTTACAAGAAAAGCCCATGAGGTTTATAAAAGTTAGACGAATATTTTCTTTATCAAACTGTTAGGGCGTTAGGCCATAGTGTCACACGGAGTGGTCCCGATTTTGCCAAATTCATAGAGATATTCTCTTTTACATGAAACATTTGATATATCTAAGTTTTAAAATAAAAGTATGATTTGTACTCAGGCAGGTGATAATGGTTGTGTGGAAGGTGCATGGTAGTGCATGCACTCAGTAGGGGGTGCAAGCATGATGATGAGGTTTTTTTTGGATTTAGAGCTTTTTTTGGATGTTGGGGAAGTTCTTAAGGCAGGTGATAAATGGTTGTGTGGAAGGTGCATGGTAGTGCATACACTCAGTAGGGGGTGCAAGCATGATGATGAGGTTGTGTCGTTTGACATGTTCTCGGGGGATGTTGAAGATTTTATTGTTGGGATCCGGAAACCATGTCAAGTGGTGGTTGACACAAACCCACGTCACCCAGCAGGGCTCGGGGGTGATGTTAACCTCCTTGAGCGGGTTTTTTCACTCCCCATTCAGACTGTTAAAAGCATTCCCCCCAGTTGTCGGCTGTTGTTTGCTCAGGTTTTAACAGGTGCTTTGCGTAAAGTGGTGGGGTCGCCAGGTTCCGTTGAAAATTGGGTTCAATTGCTTTTGCTACCACGTTGCACCTTGCGGGTGGTCAGACTATCCACCAGACGAGAGCGAAGATCAGGGAACAGGAAATCTTTGCAGTGTAGTAACATCTTGCACGCGCTAACAGTTTGGAAAAATGGGTCCGGGTTTGATGCTTTGGTCTCGTCCCTGTTGGATAGCGTGGGAGAGGCTGGTGCTATTAGGGGGAACGCATGAAAGAGGAAGACAAGGAAAGGGACCCTAATGTTAAGCAATGTCTTCGGGAAGTCAGAGATGGGCATTTCACGGCTGCGATTAAGGTCCTATGCTCTAGTGGAGTTGCCCCTTTTGGTGAGTCGACCTTGAAAGCTCTTATTGATAAACACCCAGTGGTGCCACCCCCGTCCTTTCCTTCCAACCCTTTAGCCCAACCCACTCTTGTTGTTGATGAGGAGTGTGTGTTCAAATGTATCCGATTCTTCCCCAAAGGGACGTCATGTGGTAGGGACGAGATGCGGGCCCAACACTTGTTAGATGCTATTGGTGGCGAGGGCTCTGTGACTCCCTCAGGTTTGCTTACGAGCATTACTGAAGTTGTTAACTTATTGCTTGAGGGATCTTGCCCTAAAGTGCTTGCTGAGTTTGTTGCGTCGGCCCCCCTCACCCCCTTATTGAAACCTGATAAAGGAATTCGGCCTATTGTTGTGGGGTGTATTTGGCGAAGGTTGGTTTCTAAGGTGGTGATGAAGAAGGTCGGGAAAGACATGGCCCAGCACTTGGGGGACTTTTAATTTGGGGTTGGGATGCCTAATGGTGCAGAGGCGGTGCTTCACAGTGCAAACAGGTTTCTCAACTCTTGTCATGAAGACGGCTCCTTGGCCTTGCTTATTGTGGATTTCTCTAATGCTTTTAACACGGTCGACCGCACAACCTTCCTTCAAGAGGTTCATCAGCATTGCCCGTCAATCTATCGGTGGGTCCAATTTCTTTATGCTCAGCCTGCTAAGTTGTATGTTGGTAATGATTGTATTGGGGCTACTACCGGAGTACAACGAGGAGATCCCTTAGGGCCCCTCTCTTTGCCCTTGCCTTACACCCCCTTATTCTTCGGGTCCAGGATCGTTGTAACCTTTTGTTTCATGCTTGGTATTTGGATGATGGAACGATTATCGGCAACGCGTCTGAGGTTACTAAGGCCTTAGACATCATCAACGTGGAAGGGCCATCTCTGGGGCTTTATCTCAACATTAAGAAAACAGAGGTTTTTTGGCCGACATGCGATGGGCGTAAAGTTCAGGACGGACTTTTCCCGAGGGGGATTGGTAGACCAGAGGGGGGGGGGGTTAAGCTCCTTGGTGGAGCTGTTAGCCGTGATCCTAGCTTTATTGAGGAGTTGGCTGGGCGGCGGGCCTCGAGAGCGGTTGACCTCATGAAACTCTTGCCCTGCCTTAGGAATCCCCAATGTGAACTACTTTTGCTAAGGTCGTGCATGGGAGTTGCTAAGTTACTTTTTGGGTTGCGCACTTGTCAACCCCATTTGATGGAGGATGCGGTATCTCGGTTCGATGATGGCCTCAGGGAGGCTATAGAAGACATAGTCGTGGGTGGTGGCCCTTTTTTGGTGATCTCCAATGGCGTTTGGCATCTTTGCCAATGCATCTCGGTGGTTTGGGACTCCTTTCAGCTCGAGATGTTGGGGCTTATGCTTTTGTGGCCTCTAGAACTCAGTCTTGGGAACTACAAGATCATATCCTTCGAAACAGTGGGGTCTTCGGGCTTGACCCGGACTATCAGCAGGCGCTCGAACGCTTATATGTCCTTCTCCCAGACTTGGATATTGGCGGTTTCTCTAATAAGGACACCGCGCCCTCGAAGCCACAAACAACTTTGGCGAATACTTTGTTTAGCAAAATCGCTCAAAGCCTGGGAGAAGTTTTTTCTTTGTCATCCCGCCAAAAGGCGGTGTTTGAGTGCCTGAAGGGCCCCCATGCTCAGGACTTTTTGACCGTTATCCCGACTGAAGGGTTGGGACAGTGCATGTCTCCAGTAGAATATAGAGCAATTCTCAAATACCGGTTGATGATCCCTATGTACCCGGAAGATGAAACATGTCCGATATGTCGTAAAGCTTGTATGGATAAATATGGGGAGCACGCCCTTCACTGTAAAGAGCTACCTGGGTTCAAATATCGGCATGACTGGGTACGAGATGTTTTGGGGGACATCCTAAGAAGAGCTGGGATTTCTGCTAAGAAAGAAGCCCCTGTGAATTTCCTCACGGACCCTATGGAGGGGAGGTCTACTTTGCGACTAGCGGATCTGCTCGTCTTTGGCTGGGTGGGGGCAAACATGCTTGTGTGGACCTCACAGTGGTTTCCCCTTTGGTTGGTTTACAGGAAAACGGTTTTGTAGCTGGTCAAGCAGCAAGAAAGGCAGAATCAAAGAAAGTGGATAAACATGCTAAAGCTTGCGCAGAGAACCAGCACGCTTTTGTTCCCTTTGCCTTTGATACATTTGGTTCCCTAGCGCCAGAAGCTATCAACTTTTTGACCAGGGTCCAACGGGTCATAGACAACCATTGCTCAACCCCGGGGAGGCAAGGATTTGTTTTTGGAAGGTTAGGATTTGCTATTCAGAAAGGGGTGGCGGCGCAGCTTGTTGCCCGTCTACCTTCTATTTTGATGTAACTTGACAAAACATTATTAATTGTAATCTAAATAAATAGAACTTGTAAATTTGTACACTATTAGTAAGGAATGTATACTTTTAATTGTGTATAATGTAATATTTTTACACATTAATGATGTTTAGATTAGAATTAGTGGTTTGAAATTGATTGAATGATAGATATGAAAGTGAAGGTTGATGGTTAGTGGGGTAAACTTCATTTGAAAACCAAAACAAAGTAAGAAACTCTTTAAATAATAACTAATAAGTGATCAAGATCCAAATATATATAGTTTTAGATGATGTTAAAAAATGTCCTACACAAATACAAATCTGTATTTTTTTAATAAAATTGGAATCATAGATCTTAAGCAAATCAAAGACTTAGATTTGATTTTATAAGTTTTCTTAATTTCTCTTGGTTATTATTTGAATCTTTTCCGATGGTTAGTGATAGTTAAGAGGTATTGACCAAAGTATGAGGGGTCCAATGGTGCACATTGGTAATGTATAGGGCCTATAGTGGATTTCCTATCACTTGGAAGCTACGTTATGACACCGAAAAGTATTCTTTTTCAGTTTTTATGACATTTGAGGATCACAAAGAATTCTTTTAAATTTAGCTTTAAAATTTTTAACTAAATATTTACCATTAATTTTCCTCTAAAGAAGTTTACCACCTCTTTCTGCATTGGATTTATGTTAGTTTTATTAGAATAAAGCGATTGGTTTCTTTAAAACCGTAAACTCACACACTATTTAAACTTAATCTAATTTACACCAAGTATCAACACGTAACCACTTGGTTAGAAACAGAGATGGGCAAATTGGGTTTTGGGCCATACCGAAACCGGGTTCAAAACAGGTTGGGCCCAATCAGGTTTTTTGTATCCGGGTATTGGTGAACCCGGGTACGAACCCGGGTCAGGTTTAGTTACTTGAAAACCCTACCCACCATACCCGGGTAGGGTAGGGTCGGGTCGGGTCCAATACCGGGTAGGGTCGGGTCCAATACCGGGTAGGGTCGGGTCCAATACCGGGTTTAGTTTTTTTCTTCTTCTTTTCTTTTCTTGTGTTTATGTCCAATACCGGGTTCAATTCGGGTTTAAACCGGATCGTGTTCGCTTAAAAAACTCAAAAACTAAACCCGATTCCAACCCTACGGGTTTAAATAGACCCAACCCGGGTATGCCTCCCATCAAGTACTACCTGTACCCGGGTCCTGGTCGGTTGGTTTTATGCCCACCTCTAGTTAGAATTACCTAACTCATTATGATACTGCAAGCCGCTAGCCTACAAAACCTTTTATCAGAGCATAGAGAACTGGATAAGAAACAATGGAAGCCGACGTAGAGGATACATACGAAGAAGGTGTGATCATTGGTGATTGATACACATTTTTCATTCGCGAATCCATAAGAAATTGCTTGTAATAGAATTGTATGCGGTATCTTATAGCCATAAGGAGAGAAAGTGTGTATGTTCTGGAACGCTGGTTTGATGCAGTTTTAAGGGAGGCGGTGACGGTTCCTGTTAGTTACAAATTGAGTAGACTCACTAGTGCAACAGTTTTAAGAAAGTTTCCCCGACAGGTAAGATGTAACAGTGGAGGGTGTTCTTCAATCAACCATAGAAAACTTCAGGTCAAAAGACAGAATCTTGATATTCATGTCAAAAGGTCAATTTGTAAACCAGAAGAGTATGAATCACGTATAAAATACCAGATTAAAAGTGCATAATGATTCACCAGATCATGTGACTGAAACTTCTTACAAGAGACATTCTTTAATCTTTGTTCCTTCAAATGGAGATGGTATTGTTCCTCCATCGCGGTTTTATGAGATACTAATTGTAGTTTGAAGTATTAATGACATGTAGAGAAAAGGGTTGCAGAATGTACATGTATTTTAATCATCATTAAATTATTAAACATCATCCTGATCACTTCCACCGATATGCGCCTCATGACTAACCCAATAATTGTTTCCATCAGGACCATCAAGCTTGTACCTGCATACAAAGTTACAAGCATCAAGATTCTTTAACATCTTTACCAAAATCTCGTAAAATAAATAGGTAAACTAACCGTTCGAGGACTGATTTCCCCTCCTTGTACTTTTGGCTCTTATCATGTGCAGTTTCCTGAAATCAATAGATCAACTATGAACACGCATCATAACATATAGCGCATTTATTTCAAAACTAAGGTTTATTGTCTTACATATGTCCATCCAACGATTGACCCACATTTGACACAGAAAATATCAGCAACTGTATGCAGCCCAGTTATCATCACTCTATCTTCCTTTACCCCAACAGTCACATTTACTCTGCAAATATGCAACAAACACATAATCCCTTATAATTGTACTCTTGGATTATTTTCAAAACTTGAAGATTGAAAGCAGAATCGTATAATCATTGCTTAAAGTTGGGTACTTTTATATTCATCTTAATGTTTGCTTTTCTTATGGCTATCCTCTAACAACTACCTCTCAAGAATCACAAATTCAGAAGTATCATCAGATTACTTAAAACATTATAAACTAATTATCTCAAGTTGATATCTTAATTATCAGTTTAAATAAGCCTCCAAACACACCTAAAGTATGCAAATTTTTGCCACATCAGCAGAATGTATTGTAGATTAGTAGAGATAAAGCCACATCAGCACATAGGAGCAAGAAAAACTTACACCTTACTGAAGAGATAAGCCTTTCCATGCTTGCACTGGAAGGCCTGAACGAATCGACACAAAAAACCCCATCAACAAACTTCTCCAAAACCAAGCAAGCAGACACTAGAAACAGTTTGTGAAAGAAAAAATTAAAAATTTAATAATCATCAAGAATTCTTGAGTTGGTGTCACTACAGTCATAAACCTACACTACCCAGGCCTCCGCAGGATCAAGATTCTATAATAATCTCACTTAACAGCAACTACAATATATCTTAATTTACCTTCTGAATCAAGATTATGTCTTAGCAAACCAATGTCAATTTGTCACAGTAAGATCACAACATATTCATATGCATTCCATCTTTAAAAACCATAACATGGCCTGTGCCAATAACTGATAATCGCCACATTACTGCCCATTAACAGCCTTTTAAGTAATAAAGAACCTGGCCACTTAGATATACACTCTCTCGGGCTTCATGCCCAAAAACAAAGAACACCATGAAAAAAAACTGAGCTTTCAGGGTCAAACACAAACCTAGCGCATTCCAACATAACTAGAATTCTACAAAAAGAGCGTTTATGGTGTTTGACTTAGCTCCTGCTTTGCTCAAAGTACGAGGATCATCCTTACCCTACAATTTCTGCAAAAGACGATTTCCCAAACTTGAACCCACAATCTTAAATTCTTAATGTCACAATGCAAAAACCTTACTAGTTGCTTAAATCCCGCCCTCATACCCGGAATTTTAAATTAACTAAATTTCAACTGATTATGTTATTCTCAATCTTCAGCCTTGATAACCACTTTAATAAAGCCAAACACCCTCTAAACTCTAGAAGTCATGAAATCTTTCACTTGATGATCATTATTATTATTACAATTCATATCAGATGGCTTCTTTAACTCGATATGTAATCAACAGCTTTAAATAAAAACCAAATTTAAAAACATTTTTAACAGAAACACAGGCAAATAAATCAAGTAAACTAACTCCCAATCCACAAAAGGGCCACTGAAGAATTAGGTCAAATAACACCAATTTTCATTTCTGTGAAATCTATTCGATTGAAATCCGAATTCAACCAAAAGAACTTCAATCCATATAATAACATAAACTTTCATCAATCGGTTCATCATCAATCAAGATTCCGAATGTAACAAACAAACTCAAACTCAAAATCAAAATCAAAACTCCAGCACAAAAGATTACACGATCATCTTCAAATCCCATAAATTAAATCAGAAAATCAATAAGAAAAACAATCAGAAAACAACCGATCAGGATGAAAAAGATCAAAGAAGATAAAGTTACGACCTTTGAGACGATATCATCGCCTATAGCCAGATGGGTGTTGCAGTGCCTACAACTGTATATTTCTCCCTCTAACGTTACTTGAAACACTCGCCCCATCGATTGACGGAAGAATGAAGTGAAAATCAAACGATTTGATGTTTGGAAATCATCAAAAATGTCGACACCGGGGTTATTATACGCTTTTTCTTGTTCAAACTCGTTAGTGGACCCGAGTTGGTAGATTAATATTTTCTAATGTACAACTTCTGATGCGTATGGTACAGTTTTGGAAATATGATAGCGACGGGATCGTTTCCGTCGGGTATATTCTCAGTTTCTCACTGTTTAATAAAAATTTAATAATAATTATTATTCAGAGTAAATAACACGTACAGTGGACTATAGTTATACACGTATGTTAACTTTAGTATCTGTTTTTAATTTATTACAGATGCGAGTCTGAACTACGTAAATAGTACACGTTGACAGAAACCTGATAATAACAAATGTTAAGTTTCTTTTTAAGTTTTTTTTTTAAAAGACCAAAATACACGTTTTATTGAATCTCGTCTTCACATTCAACACCTATCACCACCGCCTTTACCCTCAATCCACTATCGCCGTCTCCTCTACCCTCAACTCACCTTCACAACCGCTTCTACCCTTAATCCACAACCACCATCACCGCCTACCCCCTTAAGTCCACCACCAGCGATGTCGCCTACACCTTTAACCCACCGCCACCATCCCGCACCACCCTCAACCCATCATCACCGTTGCTGCCTACACCCTCATGGCTGAACAAAGAAAAAGAGGTGGCTTTTTTGACCAGTTGTATTAAAAGAAAGAAGAGAGAGGGGGAGAAGGGTGGAGAGAGAGAGAAAGACTTAGATCAATGTAAATGTTTGATTTCTCGTATGGTGATGAAAAGGTGGTAGTTTTAATGATGAAGATGAAGATATGAAGTTGGAAGAAGAAGATTGATGGAGGGGTGAGATGTGGTTAGTGGGGGTAAGTTTGGTTTTATTTAAAACAATTAGTTTTAAATGTAGAGGTAATTTGGTAATTTTACATTGACGTAACATATAAACTTAACCCAAGTTAGCGTCGGGGGCTGTCGATGTGCATATCATTCGTGGTTTAGGCCCGCATTTGTAAAATTTAAAAAGTATATACTAAAGTTGCAATACGTGCATACCGCATGGATTGTCTGTGTAATTTACTCTTATTATTCACATATGCGTATTAAAATTGCTTAAACTTTTAAATTTTAAAATGGGCAAATACCATAAAAAACTAATATACTTTTGGTTGTTCTCACTAAAGTACTTTTATATTTTTTTGTATCTAAAATATCAATATATTTTACTCTTATTATTCACATATGCGTATTAAAATTGCTACTTTTAAATTTTAAAATGGGCAAATACCATAAAAAACTAATATACTTTTGGTTGTTTCTCATTAAAATACTTTTATATTTTTTTGTATCTAAAATATCAATATATTTTATGTTTTGTCTTATAAAAGTCTGTAAACAATTGTTGCACGTAAAAAGTCAACATACTTTATGTTTTTTCACATAAAATCTTAACATAAAAGTCTTTAAAAAAGTTATACGTAAAAACAACATACTTTTGATTGATGGGTTTTTATGTGAATAAAACAAAAAAAATATGTTTGCTTTTTAAGTGACTTTTATAAACAAAACCAAAAGTATTATGATGTTTTAAGTACAAAAACTTGTACATTGACTTTTATAAAAAAAACCTAAAAGTATGTTAGTTGTTTACATTATTTCCCCTTTTAAAATCACTTAAATTTTAGCATATTATACCACCAACCACTTGATTGAGTGATAGTTTTATGGCTTCCTTTAAACGAGTTTGTAAGTTCGAGCTTACTGGCAGCAAAATAGTGTTGGTGGGTGGGGTTTACCGTAGTAGATATTTGTGTGGCGGGTTTTTATCGAAATAATTGGTGAGATTGGACTATCCAGCGGTGTCTACTATCGTGAGCTTAAAGGTTACATTTCGTCATTGGACTACCCATGATGGCCCTTCACTAGTTGACCATTTAAAAAGGTATTGTTTTATTGCGGTGAAATTTATCCTAGTATTCTAATAAAAGAGTAATTATGGTTGTCACATGTCACTTTGTATACCCATCTAATGTCACATATCAACTTGACATTTAATAATAAATATATTTCCCGCACAAAAGAACTAAATATACAATTTTTGTATTAAAATTTTTAAATACACATTTTGTTTTCAAAATTAACAGGATATAAATTAAAACCATTTCATTCTAAACTAAATAACATGTATCTCTTACTTTTACTGTTATCACATTCTATTGGTTAATTTTTAAAGTTATCTTCTTATCAAATCTGTATTTTTTGAAAGACAAAATAATTCTTAAATCATAATTCTAAAATAAATATTTACTTTAAAATTGTATAGCACCACTTAAAGGCACACCAATTATAGTGTTTTATATGTTTTTTCTATAGAGACTACTTTTAGTAAAAACAAAGAATTGGTTTTAGAAATTAAAATAAAATACAATTAAAAACGGTAATTTAGATATCAATATTTTCAATTGTCTTTTATTTCATTATCGCCTTTTTTTTCTTTTTTTATTTGTTACCATCAACAAAATCATTATTTTCCAAAATTTTAAGATGTTTTTAACTAATTTTTGAAACGTGTTCTTATTTCGTTAGAAATATTTTATTTTATTTTATAAGTGGTTTCTTTAATTTATTAGATAACTTTTTTTTCTATTTACTTTTGATTCAGTTTTATTATAATATTTTTTTATTACTATAGAACTCTTTAATCAAGTCTATTAAGATATAAAGTAGTCATTTTTTAATTTGAAATTTAGAAGGTTCTTTAGTAAATTTCAAAACAATATTTACTTACACCATTATATTTAGTGAATTCAACTAAATATGTGCATGATTATATGTTATAATTAGTACGAAAAAACAACATGGACCCTTTTTTCTATGAGACTCTTTCTTTAGTAAATTTCAAAATAATATTTACTTACACCATTATATTTTACATTTTTTGTCATTTACAATTATTCGAGAGGAGATTAGTCAATATTTTATTTTTCTAATGGTCACGTTAGGTTATTTATTTAAAATTTTAAACTCATGTACATATTAGAGGTTTTCTCATACAAAAATTTGATATAATTGTTTATTACTTTTAATTTTTACTCATATGTAATTTTAATCGTATATTATAAAATATCATTTTATAATTAATAAAAAATTATTTTATTTAATATTTTATTTATTCAATCCGTGTAATACATGAGTTTACTAAAGCTACTAAATGAATATAAGAATAAAAGAAAAAAGAGATATATATTTACACAGACGCAAGTAAAAGATGAAAATAATTAATAATTAAATATACTATAATAATTAGTTTTATGATCAGTTAGTAGGCTATTTGCCTGTTTTAAAGGCGATCCCAAGTGTAAACTAAAGGAAATTATAATAAGATAATCAAGTTCATATTTTCTGGTTAGCAGTTTTATAGACCAATTTACATTTTGTGAAAATTATTGATGAAGTCACTTGTGAAATTAGATGAAAATGATTAAATTATGATTATATAGAAAATAATAATATTTGCAGACTCTTATGTCATGTTTAATTTTTTTCTCTCGTTAAATACTTGTGCACTTGATTTCGGTAGAAAAAAATACATTTTCATATTTCTCTCACAATCATTATTATAAGTGAAATCATGTTTACAATTGTAATAATCATGTAAACAAAATTAAACTTGATTGAAAATTATTAGGGATTAAAATTTTATAAGGCAATTCATTATAGTTTGAACTATTGTACTTAACGTGGTAAATAATATCTTACAAATTTGTTTTTAGAAAAATATAAAGAACTATCCAAATCATTGAAAATATAAAGACATATGCGATGCTTAACTTTACATTCGTTTTGTGCTAGGTCTAGAAGAAAATCACATCGCTTCGTGATCAGAAGTATATAATCAAACTTGTACGTTTCATGTAACAAGTTGTTTCGTATAGGGGTGTAAACGAGCCGAGACGAGTCCGAGCTCGCTTAGGCTCAAGCTCGACTCGTTTTAGTTTTAGAAAGTTCGAGCTCGAGCTCTGATCGTTTATAGTTTTATTTCTAAAGCTCGAGCTCTAATCGTTTATAGTTTTATTTCTAAAGCTCGAGCTCAGCCCATAAAAAATTATCAGTCTCGAGCTCGGATCGTTTATTGTTAAACTAGGTTAAAGCTCATGTATTACATGGGTGGAATAAATAAAATATATTAAAATCATTAGTTTTCTGAATATTTTATTTTGTAGATATTATTATATTGGTGAAATAAAAAGTTATAACACATAATGAATTATAAATTATTACTCTATATTAATATTTAGAGTAAATTACACTGATGGTCCTGTGGTTTTCTATAAATTTTGGATTTGGTCTCTAAAACCTTTTTCTTATGGATTTAGTCCTTAAATGTAAAGTTTGTTTACACATTTGGTCCCGGAATTTAACTCTAGTTAATATATCATGTTATTCAAATCACGTGAGATGCACACTGAGGAGCCTTTAGTAATTTTGCCTAATCCCTCCCTTGTAAATTATGAGAGCCCATGTCGATCAAAACCCTCAGGCCTCACGTCGATTGAGTATCTAATATGCAAGTGCACCTCTAGTCGATCCTTTTGAAAACCACAGATCTGGAGTATCAATCAATCATAATAAATCGAGATTAATCAAGAACAATGGTGATTATGGTCTGGAGTATTCGAAAAAGCAATGATGATTTTGATCCTCTTGAAGCCTATGGTAAGTTTTTATTCTACTGTTGTATTCCTTTCATAAGGAAGTTAATAAACAGGTAGTGAATCTGTATTCTTCTCGTTACAAATCAATCATGGTGGGATGTTTATGACCCTACTCATAAAAGCTATGTGAATGGAAAGGTTAGTTATGTCGATTTGGTAGATGTGGATCAGCTTTCTATGCTAGTCTTAGATGAAATTATCAAGGGTTTAGGTTATTCAGATGAAGAGATAATTTACTATCATTATAAGATTCCTGAGTGTGACCTTGATTCTGGTATGAGACCACTTGCAAATGATAAAGATGTCAATAGCATGTTACAATATGTTACTAAGCATAAGGACATTGAGTTATACCTCGAGCATGAAAGTTCAATATTGGATATAGTCTTGTTCAACCAATGTATATTGAATGGCATGATAAGCAATCAACTATTTCTAATGATGTTGATTATTTTGACCTTTTTATTGGGAAACAATTTAAAGATGAGCATGAGAATAATGATCATGAGAATAATGATGACGGTGATTTTATGGTTGATGAAGATAATTTAGTTGAATATGTTGAAGTAGACATGAAAAATTATATGTTTAACATTGATATAGATGAAGAATAGGTTGGAAACAATCAAGAACAAGAAGATGACTATGAACCTGGTAATTATGATGATACTTATATTGATCTTGATAATTTTGAAAGTGGATCAGATTCAAAAAATGATGAACAAACAAGAGCATCGAAAAATTTAAAAAAGAAAAACAAGCACAAATGGGTGGCAATTTAGGGAGGACTAATTTTTATGTTGGTCAAGTTTTTCCAAACAAAGAATTGTGAAGGATATGATTTCAACTCATGCAATAGACACTAGAAGGCAACTGCATAAGGAATGACAAGATAAGGTTTAGGGTTATTTGTAAAGGAAACATACCTACTTTTAAGAATGACCAAAATAGTAGTGGGTGTGGGACAAAGAACGATGAGGCAGATGGGTCAATAAAGGTTTTGGATGGTGCAATAAAGTCAAAAGATAAAGCCAAACCCACTTGTCCATGGGTGTTGTATCTTTCCAAGGGAAATAAAGATGAAACTTGGACATTGAAAACTTATGTGAATGTTCATCATTGTTTACAAACAAGGTTAGTATAGCAATGCACGGCTACTTACCTCTTTAAAGAAGTACAAGAAACAATACAACCCAACCCTGATATTCCAGTCAAAGCACTTCAAGAACAACTGCAACGCAAGTATGAGGTTCATGTCTCTGAGATGAAAATATTTAGGGCAAAGGTTATGGCAACTAAGAAGATCCAGGGAGATTACATAAAGCAGTATGCACTATTAAGGGACTATTGTTTGGAGTTACATATAACCAATGTAGACACCACGATCAAGATTGAGGTGGAACCATGTTGTGATCCGGCTAGTGATACAAGGATGTTTAGAAGGATTTACATCTGCCTAGGTCCTTTGAAAAAAGGTTTTGAATCAGGTATGAGACCAATATTAGGGTTGGATGGGTCTTTCATGAAGGGCCCATGGCCTGGTCAGATATTAACAGCTGTGGGTATTGATGCTGACAATGGCATATATCCAGTTACATATGCGATTGTTGAAGCTGAAAACACTTCTTCATGGACATGGTTCTTGGAATGTTTGGGTGAAGATCTAAGGTTGACTTTAAATTCAAACTTTACCTTTATAAGTGATAGACAAAAGTTTGTTTACTTGCTTTGATAAACTTTAAATTCAAACTTTACTTTTTCTTATATAGTACATTTATAACCTGATTAGAATCTAAGTATTCTTATTCTTTAAAACTAGGGCATAATACCTGCTTTGGCAAAGATATTTCCGTGTGCTGAGCATAGATTTTGTTTAAGACACATCCACGAAAACATGAAACAAAGTTGGAAGGGGGAATTGTATAAAGATTTCTAGTGGAGAGCTGCAACAACAACAACTATCCCATATTTTCAAAGAGTTATGGAGGAGTTAAGGAAGATCAGTCAAGGTGCATATGACTGGCTAATTAAGATCCCTCCAAGATACTGGTCTAGGTCTCATTTTAATGGTTAGTTATGCTTCTTTTCTTTTAATTTTTTTAATATACTTTTGGCCTAATGTAAAAAAAATGTTATATACTATGAAAACAGGTAGATGCAAAAGTGATGTTTTGTTGAACAACATGTGTGAGGTATTTAACAAGCAACTTGTACAAGGAAGAGACAAACCATTATAACTTGTTTGGAGTACATAAGAGAGTATATTATGAGGAAGATTGTGAATGTACAGAAGGCTATTGATAAGAGTGAAGGACCTCTTTCACCTACAACCACTAAACTTTTTAATCATATCAAATCAGAGGCTTCAAAATGTAAAGTGTCTTGGAATGGTCTACACAGGTATCAAGTTAGTGTTTGGGAAGAACAATATGTTGTTGATGTGCAACAAAAAATATGTTCATGTAAAAATGGGAATTAACCAGAATCCCATGTAAACATGCAGTGGCATGTATGTACAACATGGCTGCTAATGGAATATCAGTTGGGAATACAGAATCTTGGGTTGATCCAATGTTTTGGTTAGACACATGGAAAAAGGTGTATATGAAGAAAGTTGATCCAATAAATGGCAGACAATTATGGCCTAAATCTTCTTGTCCAATAATTTTAACTCCACCTAAGCATCACACTCCAATTGGAAGACCAAAAAAGAAAAGGAACAAAACAATTGATGAAATTGAACGTAATGGTAAGATTACTAAGCAAGGAAATTCGATCACTTGCTCTAAATGTAACAAACCGGGGCATAATAAAAAACATGCAAAGGTCAAGAAGCATATCGTATAAAAGGGCGTCTTCTCACGGGAGTTCAAGAGCAAAAGGGAAGCAACATGTTGCTAAGTAATTGATTGGGTGTTTTGGTCACTTTTTGGAAACTAATATGGATTTGGTTTTATGTTTAAATGCTACTTTTGTATGAACTGCTATACTTTTGTTTTGGTGACTTTTTCGAAAATATTATGTATTTGGTTTATATTTTAATGCTACTTGTTGGAACATTTGATTTTATATATTTATAGAAACCTTTTATTAACTCATACATATGATTTATACATGGATTTGTTATAGATAATGTACATGCGGGCTATTTGTATAACTGCTTGTTATGGATTATTTACATATATAACGGATATATATGTGCAATTTAACTTGTGGACAACTGTACATTTGTATTTATAGTGTTGTTAGTTTTTAATGGATAGCAACACATTGCATTTATATGTTGTTGGATTTTCTTATGGAAAAGTTGCTATTGAATGTGCTTATATGGACAATTGAAATCAGATCCAACTTGCTTATGGATTTAGTTTTATGGACAACTTCCATATGCATCACATTCACCCGTTTTATGGACCTTTTGAACATACCAATTTACTATACCAACACATACCATTTAAACATACCAATCTGAGCATATTATACTACTGATTTCATAAACTTTTGTTAACCATTAAACATGTCATTTGAACATACTAAGTTAACATACCAAAATGCAAAACACTAAACTTCTGATAACCATTAAACATACCAAAATCCCAGTTACATAAACTACTGATTTCATGATTGTTTTTTTTTTTCATTTAAAAAAATAACAAAAAATGAAAAAGAACCAACTGATTCCTAGCATATACTTCAATATTCTCTTATCAATTTCACTTGAGCTTGACTTTTCCTTGTAACTCTCGATGGACCTCAACAATCCGGGGATGATTTGCGCAGCTCTTGCACACATTGGTGGGTCAACCCATCCAACAAAACCACAATTTTCCCCCTTCTAGCACAACAATAGAAGCGTTGACCCGGGTTTGTTGTCGTCCAAGACGTAACAATTGACGTTGGGTAGCCGCATGAACAAATCACCATCTTTGAATCTCCGATCGAAACTTTGAATTTCTTCTCGATCCGGGCTCCTTTTATTTGATGTTGGGATTTCTAGGGCTTTAAAAAGAAGGTAAGAGGGCTGCTTTATTTTAAAGGATGGGGGCAATTGCAAAATGACCAAAAAGTTCTTGCTTACACCTCATTTAACCCTTTTAACGGTAATATATTAACTAGAGTTAAATTCCGGGACCAAATGTGTAAACAAACTTTACATTTAGGGACTAAATCCATAAGAAAAAGGTTTCAGGAACCAAATCCAAAATTTATAGAAAACCATAGGGACCATCAGTGTAATTTACTCTAATATTTAATATGTATTAATAAATTATTAAATAACTTCATTTATGTTTTAGATGCTTAATAGTTTAGTTTATTTATTTACAATAATAATCATTTAATATAAAAGACAAGAATCACAAATATAAATATATTTGTTTTAACATATATTAGTTAAAAATGAAAGTTAAATCAATTGTTTTTATAATTTTGTATTTATTATGAGAGAGAGACG
Source organism: Flaveria trinervia (assembly GCA_025506515.1). Lineage (NCBI taxonomy): Eukaryota > Viridiplantae > Streptophyta > Magnoliopsida > Asterales > Asteraceae > Flaveria > Flaveria trinervia. The sequence continues at coordinate 71,084,176 of CM046458.1, forward strand.
GAAAAATAATTTTTTCAATATGCTAGAATGATGACATGTGTTATTTGATATGTTAGAATTATGACACGTGGTTTAAGAAAATCTTTTTTTATTATAGGTTATAAATTATTAAAATTTTAATTTTTTATAATTACTTCTTTATTTTTAATAATCAAACTTTTATATATAACATTATTTTTATCATAATAATATATATAATATGATTTATGTAAATATATATTTGTATATATTTAATATGTATATACAAAAATATATAAAACAACAAACTCGTTTAGGCTCGCGAGCCGGCTCGAGCTCGATGTCTGAAACTTAGGCTCGAGCTTGTTTAAGCTCAGTTCGATTCAAAATTTTTTTGAACCGATCCCTACTAGTTTGCGAACCGGTTTGCCTCGTTTACGGCGCTAGTTTCTTACCATTTCGACCAATGACCCTGAAATCACAAATACACCCATTGCTTCAAGTTTTGGACAACCAAATCATACAGCAACGAGGTAAAGAGTACGCATCAAGACGTCTCCAGAAACCCCCAATATTTTTCGTCACAAAAAAGATCACCGGAAACCGTCGAAATCAACGGCAGAACCACCGGCAGATGGCGGAGAAACTCGCACCTGAAAAGCGCCATAGCTTCTTTCACGGAAGTATGTCACTTTCTATCCTTATATCTATAATTTCAACCTTTTGTATCTGATCGATTCATTGGCAATTGGTGCTATTTGCTAGGGTTTCATTGCATATGACGTTGATTACGATTGATTTGTTGAAATGGGTTGTTGTGTTTTAGGTCAGAAGGTGTTTGAATGGGATCAAACTCTAGATGAGGTGAATATGTACATCAATTTGCCTAAAGGGGTTCCTACCAAGCTATTTTACTGCAAGATTCAGTCTAAACATGTTGAAGTTGGAATCAAAGGCAATCCTCCGTATATGAATGTCTGTAACCTGACTGTTTTGATTTAGCGATTGTTGTATAAGCACGTGTGAATGGTGTTTTGATGAGTTATATTGCTTATTGGTTGCTAATTTTGTGTGGATTTTGCAGCATGATTTGTCTTCACCTGTAAAGACAGATTCTTCATTTTGGACTATAGGTAAGCCTTTTTTGATTTTGTTTAGTACTCTATACAGTAGAGCATAAGGTTGATTCTCTGAGGGTAAGGATGCGTACATCAAAGTATCAAACCCAAGTGACCAGACACGCATGTGAGAGCCTTGTGTGCTGGGTTTGCGCTTTATAGTCTACATTGGACTATTAGAGGAGGAAATGCTGTTGCTTTTTGTGATTGTTATTTATCTGCATTCTAGTTTTTTTTTGTTTCATACTAGTAGGCATGTTGTAGATTTACAGCATAATGCATCAAATTGCTGTTTTTAGCCTGTTTCTAGTTGATGTGGTTAAGGAAGAAAACGTGAACGGGCAAACCAAACAATTTATAACAGTTTCAAAGGAAGTTTAGTTGCCGGTTAGGGTAAAGGGGGTTACCACTTTGGAATACAGGGAGTATAAGATTGATCTCTTGAATTAAAGACCAAGCGATTGTACCCAAGATCCTATGTTTGCAGTCAAGATGATGATTATCGCATAACTATAACTTCTTATTTCTTCTATAGGGGGAATACCATTAAAACCATCTTACTTTCCCTTTTTTGCTTAATAAGTCTATAAACCTTCTTTTCTGTATGAATTTAAGTCTCTAAATTTATTTGAAGGCTGAAGCAACACAAACTAATGTATGTCTCCCAAATGTTGACCTGTAAATATATGTTTTGAAGCAAGATTATGCAATAAGCATGAACTGTATTGCTCTTTCTGCTGAAATTCTCACTGACAATTGTTTACATTATACACTAAACCATAAATTTTGATTCCTTGAATGAAGCTTTGTAAAACGATATTATTGTAACATTTGGTATGTGACAGAGGATGATATATTGCACATTACTCTGCATAAAAGGGATAAAGGTCAAACATGGTCATCTCCAATAGATGGTCAAGGTCAACTTGACCCTTATGCTGCTGATCTCGAGCAGAAACGTCTCATGCTTCAAAGGTTTCAGGAGGAGGTAAAACATTGACATATAGTAATATTAGTTATAGTTCTTGTGTTAAGGAGATAAAACATCTCAAGTTCATTCAATATATTAACCTTCTCAGCCTATGTTAGCTAACATCTGCATCCCATTAAAAAATTGAAGATATATCAGTTTGTGATATATTTTTCAGTTCAGTTTTAACTCCGAATAGTGGACCGAATGAACTATGAGTATCTTGACTGAACCATAGTTTATGAATACCATCAAGGCAATGAACTAACTTTCTTCTTTCTGCTACAACTTCACAGAACCCAGGGTTTGACTTTTCTCAAGCGCAGTTTTCAGGAACCTGTCCTGATCCAAGAACATTCATGGGTGGCATCAGATCTGATTAGCAAGTGAACATTTACATTTATTCTATCAAACCTTGAATCTTAACTTAATCGTCTTGTATTTATACAAGCATGCTTACAAATACTTCTGGTACTTGTATAATCAACACATGTTCTATGCTAATAATCTAATTAGGGAACTCACCAAAAAAATGGCATAAGTTAGTTATGCCACTCTGGTTCCTAATCAGGTTTCCAAACACACCCACTTGAATCTTGAATGCTGATGTGGTTTTGTTTGTTCTATTATCTCAACCTAATTATGGTAGTTAGATAAGTGTGTCTGATAGTCATACTGGATAAACATTATCTCATGTAATCATCCACCAACTGTCTTGTAATGTTCCTTAAACAACTCTCTGTTGAATTCCAGATAGACCTTACTTGATAAAGTTTTAATCTTGACATAATAGGATTGTTGTCCATTTGTGAAATCCATTAAGATATGTATGCATGCAAATATCTGGTTCATCTTTGTTGACCATCATTTTTTTATAATAAGTGTATTGCTGTTGCTTTTTATCTTTTGTGATGTAAGATATTGTTTTCGTTTTTAAGAATATCCATCCAGCTATAGATTTCATTGGCATATACCAAAGGGAGTGATCCACATGTTGATTATTCCAATCACACAACTTGGTGTGTTTGTATTATAAGAAAGTGGATTTGTTATGATGTTTAAAGGTCAGCCTTTGATTGGATTAACTCTATGGTTAAAACTAAGCTGCTAGTAAGATTGTATAAAATAGAAAGCTAAATATGGAGGTAGGGTAAAAGAGGAAAAAATGGTTATATAATGTTTTGAGTTTTCATTTAAATCTAAACAAGGTTATTGCTAATCTTCTAATCTCAAGTGTATTTATTTAATATATTAAACTTTTTGGATTTGGATTATACCATGAAACTTAGTATCTTTTTGATACAAGACTTGTTCTGTATGTTTTTTTATTATAACCTTCTAATATGCATGCACACATGCAAGTATCAAATTTATATTGGAATTTGGTCACATATATGAAATGCCTCAGTTTAGTTTACACCACCCGGACCTTGATACACCACCTTCAAACTTAAATGGTCATTTGATGAAAGGTAGGCTATGAGATTTGACATAAGTTGCAAATGGCATTTGTTTTATACTCAAACGACCGTTAAGCCTACAAAAGGTTGTTTCGCATGTTTTCACACGTTCCTTTGGAGGTGGTATGATATGAGATTTAAGATGGTTTGAGTGTAGCTAACCTCTTTCTAACTGTTTCTGTACCTGGGAAATATCAAAGATTTTTTGATACATTGGTGTAATGGTGACAGTTTTTATTCAATCACTTGTCTATATCTATCATTTTATCTGAATATCGTGACTTTTTATTCTAAATGTGCGTTAGAAGTTTTGAAAATATCTAAAAGCAAATCCATTATTGAGGATGACATTACACCATTATATATATTTTAATATTCTTTATTTTTCAATTTACGCTGCTTATATTCTCTACATCGCCGTAGTAATATCTATCCCCTTAAAGATTATAGAAATGCGCATGATTAACAACATGCGTGTAAGTATTTCATTTTCTGGTAAACATTAAAGTTATCTATACAAGTATTTTTGTGGAAGATAGATCTCAGACTCGATACTTATACCCCCACTTCTATACAAGAAACACGATATAACTCATAGTTTACATATGTACCCAAACTTAATCGTGTATATGATTATATCGATCTATCTTGGTTTCTTCTCTTCATGATTGGCCATCAAGTGACAGTTCTCCTTCGGATAACCTGCAGAAAGATCATTACCAAAAGATATTACATTCAAGTTCATCTTTATTTACATACCATGTAATTAGAAAATAAAAGTAAAAAATATATAATAAAGAACATAGGATCCTAGATTGCCTAAAAAATTAAACCCAACTGAAATCTTGGACAAAAGTAATGATACCCATGTTGGCAATGAGCAAGTTGCCAAATGTTATGGGGTGGAGCACATGGTGATGACTAGAATTGGTTCAATAATAGGACAGATTGAAGAAAAAAAGTATACTTTTTTAGATACCAAGCAATCTGTCCTCTGGGGAAATGTGTTGGCATGGTTTTTGTTATATGTATACATTATATTTAACCATAATGGGCCACCTCAAACTATAAACAACATGCTTTGATAAGTTGTGTCGTTCTAGATTCATACACCGCTGATTAAATAGTTTATACTATTGACACATTGTAAAATATCGTTTACACTTACGTGTAAGTGATGTATGTAATCAAGATCCCTAAGTTGTAAAGTACAAGTAAATACATTTTGTATAGATTATGTTACCTGAAACTTAGATATGGGAATCTGAGATGGCCATTGAAAAGATTTGAAGATGATATGGGAGCAGTTATGCTTGCACGTCTACCTTTGCAATTTCACTTTGATTCTTTCATCTTGAAGAATCTTTGAGTACCTTGGAAACCCATTCTTGAATGTGGAAACCTGAAAATGTGATCAAACCTTGTTAAGTTTTTTAAACAATAAAGAAAACCGAAACCCCATCAACAGCTCGTTAACCAATTAGGTAAGATAAGACATAACTTTCGCTAGAAAGATACCTTCAAAGGGTTAAAAACGAAACAAACTTATTACTACGCGATTATCTCTTATAATCTTGTTAAAATAAAGCATACTCTTTTTGCATACATACAAAAAGATCAATTCTTTCTTGCTAAAGAGTCTAAAGTTACACCAAAAGGGCATGTTTGAATCTTAAGTTGTACTCCATGCATTAGAATCTGTACAATATCCCAACTTTGAAAGAGGAATATTGCTAAAGACAAAAGATATAAAGCCCCTCTGCATACAACTTGAAGATATTTCTTGAACTACAAGAAGATCAAACCGCGTGTAAAGTCAACTTCTTCAATGGTCATAATCAGTTTATCACCCTACAAATTGGACGATTCTCCCACTCTTGCAGTTGGCAAGTTAATAAGTTATGGTCCAAAAAGTAGCCAATTTGACTGCTTTTGATCAATTATATTTTGACAAATATAAAAAGAAGTTATATTTTATTCAATAACCTTGAAATCTTAAACATAACCGCCCATATTCCTCTCGGGATGGTAAAAAATGGGAACACAAGAAAACGTTCACGTCTTTTCGTAACGGGCCCCTTTCCGTTATGTACAACTCATAATACATAAAGTACAAGACCCTAATGCATGATGTACAACTTTCTTGCAAGAGTCACTATTTAGGTATAAACTTAAACAAAAGTGGATTCGTAGTGGTTTTTTTGAATCGTTTAATGGGTGCAGAGGGGCTTTAAATCTTTTATTCCTTGTCTTTTTGTCACGAGAAAAATACCAGAAAACATGCGAAAAAGTATAAACCGAATGCTATACCGAAAAAACGAATTCCCCTGGCGGTATCAATAATGTTCGGTCAGTGCCGGTTTGATGCGGTAATTTTAAAAGGGTTATGTTATTTATAGATTCAATTTATTTTATTCTCTCAATATATTTTATTCTCTCAATATATTTCTATACGTAGAGACAATAAAGTGCTTCAATAATATAAATGAGCGATCTAAAACATTGTTTATTATTCAAAGCTATGAAGAATTGAAGATCAAAGAATGAATATTGATAATGGATGCAAGCAGTAAACTCACAGCTTCAATGTCGATTTTGTACACAAGAAGCTTCCGTCGTTCTCTGCAACTAGTCCGGTACGCCACCGCCACGTGTCCGGCGGCCAACGACAGCGAACACACAAACAACGCCACCTCCGCCGCCGCGAAGCCACGGCTACCGCCACCGAACACATACGACGCCTTAATCGACACAAACAACAACGAAACCACCGAACAAACCGTCGTGATCCCCAAATACGGCCCCCTCGATAACCCGGGTCCATCGCATAACCCATAAACACCTGCAAAATCAGCTCAATTAACAACGTATAACAAATTAACAACACAACTCATCAAATTTGGTTGAATTAACTTGTGGGTAGGTGAGATTGCCACTTACATAAGACGATCGCCGATCGGATTATGGAGATTATGGGGATATCGATGAGGGAGTAGCGGAAATCGTAGTGGGTCAAGTGGGAATTTAGGGTTTGGAAGAGGGAAATCTCCGGCGAACGCGACGGCGGCGAGAGGGAGGCGGAAAACAGAGCTGCCGGAAGTAGGGCGTCGGCGACGGCGAAGAGAATAGGGGCGGAGAAGAAGAGGAAGGAGATAATCATGGTGATTAAGAAGAAGATGGTTTTGAAGCCTCTTAAAGCTCTGTTGGTTCTTTCGTCTTTTAGGAAGCCCATGGTGGTTTTCCGTCGGCGGCGGCGGCGGTGGTGGTGGTTTGTGGTGGTGATATGACCGGAGAAATTGAAGGTGGTGGTGATATGGGGGAATCAATTGGGGGGAGGGGGTGAAATACAAATAGCGGGATCGAATCAGTTTCTCTCACATCGAATCTTTCTCGCTCTATATTAGTTAATGATAAACCGTATGGATAATAATATGTGTCATGGAATTAAGTCTTAAGTATTAACGGTAATTGAACATTAATCGCTTGTAATACATGAGAAAGTTTCATTAAAAATACTCAGAGTTGATACATAAGGTTTTCTAAGCAATAAGTTTTTTATGAGGGGATTGAGGGTTGATCTCAGTTGAAAAACGAATAGATAAGTCCGATTAAAATAACAAATATCATTCGAATCAGAGTCGTACATTTATCATTAAAAAAATACATGAGAAAGTATTGAGATAAGCAAAGAAAATTTTCAAATATTTGAATGTGGCTTATCATTTATTGTTATGATTTATTTTCTTTTCATAAATCATATCTCAATAGGTAATTTGGGGTCTTTGTTTAATCTTTAGTTTTGATAACAAGAGCAAATAATTAGTATATTGTAAAATATTTTCTTTCATTAAAATTCACCCCCAATTATAATATTTGTGATTATTAGCGTTTTAGAATTTGGTTTTAAATACATGGGTTTCATCATAATCCATGTGATAAAGACCTTAAGCCAAGAAATATAATTATTCTATGAAGATTGCTTTAGTTTTAGAAATTGATTTAGGCAAAACAATAAGTTGGCTTTGCACGTAATAAGTTATTATAGATTTTGTTGGATTTTGATTTAGATTGTAAAATTGTAGACACACATATCTGTAGTAAATTTAAGGTAACTTGTTCACTTTATTCTAATAGCAGTTTTATACATAAATTTGAACTTGATAAGTTGATATTTAGTATTAGATGTTATTTATTCTCATAAGAGATATAGACAAACTAGTTTGATTTATATGTTAGGTTCCTTAATAGATGTTAAATAATAAAAAAACGATTTTAATCAGCTTATAAACCGTTCAATCCTTCTAACGAGTTTAGGGCGCAATAATTGTGGAGCCACCCTTGGATGAAGCTAACATTTACATGGAGAAAGGAAAATTTAAGATTTTGCTATTGAACTTGGCTGACTCTTTGCTTCTTTATATTTACTTATTGTTTTTCTCTTTTTTAAATCTTATATTCAGTTTTTAAAAATCACCGTATGAAAAAAAAAAACAAGGGGAGAAAAATAGATGAGAACGTAAGATTTTGAACGTAGAGCGTTTAGGATCTAAAAATATTTTTACGAACCTTATATTTGGGAAATGTTGGCATTATATCACTAGATACATAATTAAGTATTACACCTAGTCGGGTTATAGAGTCAAACAGGTGAGCTAACGAGTATAAATAAGTTGGGCTGAGGCTAGCTCAAACCTAGTTTGTTGACAAATTAAGTCGAGCCATTTACAATTGAGCTAGTTTCAAGCAAAACTTAACTGAAGTTCTTTTTTTAAACCAAATGACTTCAAATTGAGAAATGGGGATGAAGGAGTTATAAGAGACCCATGTGTTTTACTTAATTTAATTCTTTTAACTTTTTATAACTAAATTGTTAGAATAAATATTCGATTTGTTACAAACTGAATTAATTAAGGAAACAATGATTAGAAATAAAAAACCATTGCCCCATAAAGATTCCATGGGAGAGTAGCAATGTTTTTTATTTAGTATTTTTTATGCTGAACCCTTGTCTAATTCAAGCAAGTGGGTTGATAAATATATATACGTTAGACATTTTGTTTTCTATCATGCATAAGTGTAAATCTTTTAAAAAGAATTTATGTCCCAACGGTTTGATTGTGAATAAAATATTTTCCTTGAGAAAATATTTACAGAACTTAGGAGTTCAAGTTTACATTATTCAAATATCATCTTAATCTTAATTTACATTTGTTGATAGGATCTTGATATGTTCATAATTGAAGGAGTAAATATGAAAAAAATAAAAACTTCAAGGAGTGAAAGCAAAAGTCTAGTTTAATTAATTAGTAGTTATTGGTTTGCTAGAAGAGATAATTATTAGTTTATCTATTTCATTATTTGAATAAAATTTAAATTGGTTCAGGATTAGTTTTTATTTACTATAAATATATAATTATGTATTCAATTGTATTAGTCGAGTTTTGTATAATAAATGAGTCGAAGTATGCTACTTCAATTATACATGTTTTCATATATTTTAAGTTTGATCCTATTAATTATTCCTAAATGTTACATAAATTATTTATGCAAGTACTTAATAAATACTTAAATGGTTCATATACATTGTTGTGTTCTTTCTCTATTTCTCCAAATACATTGTACCCATCAAAACTATAATGATAAGCACGTTTAAACGAGAAAAAAACATCAAAACTTAAAAAAGATTATATTGTTCAAAGCCCACATGATGAATTGACCAATCGATATGAGTTTCTATAGGTTAATTAAAGGATTAACACCGTTTTAACATTATAATTATAATTTAAAACAAGAATGAGATCTACTTGATGCCAAATGCATTGGCTTGAATTTGAAGTTATTTTGCACAATCGGGCGGGACGGGACCGACCAATAGTTCCCTCACGTGCATTTCATTTTGACCAATTTTAGCATATTTAATTCATTGTTGTTATTAAATATTGGAGAATCGTTAGAAGGTTATTGGAGGATGAAATTTCATGAAGCATATATGGACAATCAAATTAATGGATCATGAACATCTATAACTTATATGCATATTTGAAATATGTATCTATAGGTGATATCACTCGTTTTGATAAGATATGAGAGATCAATTCATTGAGCTAGCAAACTTGATTTGAGCTCAACTTCATTTATCGAGTCAAGTTCATGAACTAATGTATCTTTTTATATAGTAAAACAAAAGTTATTTGAGATGTTTATGGTTTGATTCAATTCTTGTTTTGCCAAGAATGCGATATAATTATTAGGGGAGAGAGACGCTCCGGGTTACTTAGTTTCCTTCTATTGGCGCATCAGTACAATTCTCTAGTTTTTGTTTTCTTATTTTGTAGGGTGACGTCTCATTTTTTAATGTTATCACTCATATTTTTTAAGCGTGCTATAGGGGTGGTACAGTACAAGTTCTAATAAGAAAAAGAGAGGAGAACGAGATCGTTGATTCCCGGGAATCATTCACCACTTCGTGGGTTTGAATAACACATTAGGATCGGGGGTGGTGTTCTCACCCGAGACCGGGTTCCCCCCACCCTCCCTCGATCAAAAAATTATGTGAGCTCTTAACTACGGTTGCTAGAACATTTAACCATAAGGCGGTTGATTTGGTTGGGCTGGCATTGGTGACTTTATGTTTCATTTTTACCATGGATACTTAATCACTCGTTGTTTTCTAGAATCAGAAAATATAACAAAAAAAATACAATTGTTTTATGTTGCATTCCAAATTCATATTTTTTATCAGTTATCCTCAAATGCTCTTGGAGATGGTTTAAAAGATTTTTATATTTTTTATTAAGTGCATTTTAGATTTATTATTAATGATGGTTAAGTACAATTTATCAAGTTATGTTATTGAAATTGGTTGCACTAGTTAAGTAAAAATGCTTACTATTATTATTTAGAGCAAAAAGACAATTGTCCCTCATGTTTTCAGAATCAATTAACTTCCAAGATGATACCAAGTTATTTACGATCATATATATTTAATTTAATTACGCAATCATTCATGTGTATGTAATATTATAATTAAGAATAATGAGTTTGGTGCAATTATAAGATGGTGGTTGTGGTGTAAATAATTAAGCCACACAATCCAAATTTCAGAAATTATAAGACAGGTAATATAAGTTATTTTACTTATATAAAAACGATAAGAATATAAACAAGAGAATATATAAATTGTTTGTTTTTATATAAAATTTCAAATGGTTGTTTTACAGTACATTATGATTATGACAAATGATACAATATTGCCTCCCATATGTAGATATATGGAAGGAACAAAAGTGTAGATAGAAGTAACCAAAGTAAGTCTTGCTAACAACTTCTAACAGAAAAATAATTTAATTTGATAGAAAACATAAGTTATGACGTTACCATCTACTCTCACTTTAGATCCATCCGCTAGTCAACGGTCAGATTTGCATCCAGGGCTCATGGACGGATTAATAGATATTAGTGAACCTTGTTGTCGCTATTTAGTCGCCACTAATAATGTTGTCGATAATAGTGATAGTCGCCATTAATAACGTTGCTCCTATTGTTCACATTACTTGTAGTGCATCTATATGTTGTAAACATAAAAACTCTCTACTCAACAGCTTATCAAGTCGCTCCTTCAATTTAGCTTGGAAACTCATTCTTTGATTTTTTTAATATTGAAGACTCATTTATTTATTTGTTTTCATTAAGATCTAAAACTTTATTGTTTAGTTTTGTATTTTTGTACAAATTTATCTAATTATCTAATTATTTCTTCAACTGATTACGATTGTTATGTTAACTATTGAAGTAACTTAATTGTAACTTATAATTATTTAAGTTTTGTAATTTCATTGTGTAAAATGTATATTGCTTAATCATGTTGAAATAAATATGCTAAAATGTTTATGTTAGCGTTCATATTTAATTGTCATAATATACCATCATACTTTTTATCTTGAGATGTTGATCTGACTTTGTATTTACGATTTAAAGATTGTTGGATGTTATTTTTCATATGTTTAAAAAGATTCTTGGATTCTATTATAGTGAGAGTTGTATGTTACCCAATCTTGTTGGTGTGTGCGTCTTCTCTTGAACCAATGATGCTAACACATCCAGCTCCTTATTCGATTCATATGAGCTTGAAACTAACTTTCGACCATCAAGGTGTCAATATATTTTAATCGGATGATAATTATGAATAAATGATTGTTACAACTGTCACTATTAATCTACCCCTTATGATTATGGTTAACAAAGCTCTAAATCCTATTCATTTGATGCTTTTATTATCATCCACTATTATGACAACTTAAATTCATTGAATTGAGCTTTCAACTTGAAATCTTTAAAGGATGACATATCTTAGTAGGCCCTCTTCTTTAAACATCGTTGAATAATATTGAAAAAAATATAAGCACATCATTTCTTGTAATAAAAAAATATAATAATAATAATAACTAGTAACATCTAATTAGATGCTTGGAGAGGTTGTTTAACAACTTCTGAATGATTAAGTGTTGAACCAATAAAAGGTCTGAACCATTAAATGTTGAACCGTTAAAAAATCTGAACCATTAAGAGCTAATATATCATTAACTATACAAATGTAAATGTCTGACAAATTCAGATAATATGTCTTAATCATTCAGCATTAGATTTCTTAAACATTCAACATCAGTATAATGCTTAACAATTCAGAGGTAAATGTCTTAACCATTCAAACATGTGCTCGTGAAACAAACAACCTGAACAATTAAATGTTAAACCATTAAAAAGCTGATTAATAAGTTGTCAAACAACTCCGAAGTCACTTATTATTTCTTCTCGTACCCAAAACCATAACTTAGTGGTAAATGATGTAGTCTCCAATCAAATGGTTGAGAGTTTATATTCTGTGTTATGCAATTTTGATCATGATTATTTTTATAGTTAATAAGAATCATTTTTTTTTAAACTTATTGTTCCCTCTTCTCGTCTTTTTATGAATATATGTTATTTTTCACTTTTTATTTGCTTATGTTTATAAAACTAAAAGGATGTAACAATTATTCCCAAATAATTTATTTGTAACTTTACCTTATTACACGAGATAATATCGATTAAGTCTCTTGGTTAGCAAAAGTAGACACCTAACGAGGAATGTGACATAAAAAATGTTGTTTTGTTTCCACAACCCTCAAATCTCACCTAACCTCTCCTAATATAATTGTCGATTTTTTAAACAACATTTTACATGGATTATAACGTACACACAAACACTATGCATACACAAAATATTATATATGTTACTAGCGACTAAAAAGTTATCGTTGATTGTATAATTTGAAAAATATATATTAAAATTGTTACACATTACAAACGAAATTCTATTGATCAACCGAAAGATATAGGACGTTGATAGTTGAGATCTAGTCAATAATATTCTCCCCTTGAGTGCATTCCTTGATAGAAAATCTTAACTTTAATCATACACACACATATATTACGTATATATATGTTAGGTTTTCGAATTTTCTTATTCCGGGACAATTTTCTAGATCTTGATGTCACTGGCAGATGAAAATATTTCAATTCTATATATGAAATTTATAATCGGATTATCAGACAGAAAAAGTTGCAAAAACAAAAAAACGGATTTTTTGTTAATTTATATATAAAACAGACCAAATGACACAATAATCTCTTTATATAGGAATATAATTATAATGATAAGGGGTGAAATGTTGTATATATTCATGAAAAGTTACATCTAATAGCGGATATCACTACCAGTAGTTCGTAATTACATTAGTAAGGTAGTAACTTATCATTGATCGCCAAGCTAGTTGCTACCGACATTAGTTGCAACTTTTGGTTAGTTACCACCTATGCTCAATTTTAAACCTTTTAATTTTAATTTTTTTGTTTCTCCATCCTATTAAAAATATTTTCTTAAACGATAAATGTACTTTCTAAAGAAACAATTATATATTTTTTTCTAAAACATAAAATTTTTGTAGAAGTACAAAATATTTTGATGTTTTTAAAGAATAAAATTTTATAAACCAAAATAATTAAAATTTGGAGTTATAATAAGAAATTCTAAAAAATGTAATATTATAAAATGGTAAATTTTGGAACAAAATTTCTAATTATTTTATTTTTTTGAAAAGTTTAAACAAGTTTTTAAAAACAAAAACTTAAAAAAAGATGATACCGTTATTTTATTACTTATTGTCTTTAGTTATACGTAATTTCAATCTTATCTTATCTTAAAATATCATTTTATAATTTATAAACTACCGTCACAAACCATTTAGTATTTTATTATTCAACCCGTTAACTAACCTAATATATTATACGCGAGTGTTAAAAACTTAAAAGAATATTTTACAAAAAGAAAAGATCTATTCTTGTGGCTAGAGACATTTGTAGGTTGATGCATGCATGAATCATCCACATGTAAGCGACGGAGCCGCCGCTTGCGGTTGGGGTCAGCCATATAGTTTGACCAGTCAAGAGTCAACACACATCGTATTGTTTTCGTAGGTTTTGTGTTGTCATGTTAACACCTTTAATTGTTGATCATATAACAATTATTCTTGTTGATTTTCTAGATTCTAATTAGTTTTCATAAACCCATATTTGATTTATCTTTTTAAATGTTAATGAATTATTTGTGATATCAATTATAGAATGTAGTGTTAAATATACCATGCAAAAAATAGGCATAAAGATTTGTTTGTTTAATTTTGTAAAGGCGATGGTAGTCGGTACTTAGTACAATGGGCTTTGAGGAGTTTTAGTTTTCGTTGGTTAATTTATTTTTAAAGAATGTATTTTAAAAGTCAAAATATGTTTATCTATTTTATATTAAGTGGCGGAGCTTGAATTATTTCGTAAGGGGTCGGTGGTGAAATTAATTTTTTTATGGGGGCAAACTCGATATTTATATAAAAATTACACTACCGGGCCAAAAATTTACAGTATCGGACATTCCTATATTCTTTTTAGTTTTGAAAAATCACATGTCACATCGTATGGACGCACTTCTAGTAAAATATAAGTTATTTTGGTTTTTTTCTAAAAAGATTTAGTTATCAAAAAAGGATTATCTGTTATAAGTGACATTTGATCGTTTTCTTAATCCTAATAAATTTAGTTTTTACGATTAAATATTTTATCTTAGATTTGAAGCGTTAATCTTCTATGGTCTTCCATCTTATGTGATTTAGTTACAGTTATCAAGTTTTTTTTAGCTATTTCATTAAAATTTAAAATCACTTAAACTTTTTATATTTAAAAAGACCACTCATGTTTTAGTAAAAAGACCACTCAAGTTTAGATAAAATTATTAAAAAGAAATTAGCTCATCAGAGAGTTATCGAAAATTATAAAAAAAATAAAATAAAATAGCTTGTCGAAAAATGGTAAGAAAAACTATTAAAATAATAATTCAAGGTAATATATTATCACCGTGTTGTCGTAGACTTGTGGTAAAGAAACCCTAAATGTTTGTCGGAAATGTTTGTCGCAAAGTTTCGAAACAATTAGGGATGTATCTACGAATAGACTTTTATGCTTCTAATCAAAGCACAAGATACACGAGCATATTTGATCTTAGAATGTAGAACCCAACACCTAAAATCTAAAGTCAAAGGTTATAAAATTTCAATTAAGTTAAGAGATAGAAAAATCAAAGTCACATGTCGGAGAGTTATAACCATTGTTTCTAGAGGATAACCGTATTTCACGTGTTTATTCTCTCATAAACATGTGAACATGAAAGTATGAAACACAAAGCTTGATTTTAGAGAGATAAAAGCATTGCAAAATCCTTTTTTTACATGACAGTTAATTTTTAGATTTCTTATGGGTTCTAATGCAAAAGAGACTATTTAACTTATGAAAGAAAAATCTAAGAGTTCGACCCTAATTTCTTCCAATTTTTAAATAAAATAATAGAATAAAAGTCATGTTTCATATTATTTTAAAAAAGAATACTCATACTTTTTTAACTATAATAACCACTTAAATTTTATTTATTGTTTCATTGTTGGTAGATTTTTCTATTAATTTTTAATCTTTGTACAATTAAGTACGACTTATCGATTTTTAAATACTCATTCTTTGTACGTTTGTTAGTTTTAAATCCTAACTCGTTACAAAATTAAAAACACAATACCCTAACATGTTACAAAAAACACTTAGTACCCCTTTTACTTTGAATAAACTATAAAGACTATTTATGTAATTAAACTTGTAAGCATGTAAAAGTATTTTAAACTTGTTAAATTTAAACAAACAGTTGGACTAAAAGTGTACAAGACCAAGAATGGCCTAACACTCTCGCATGAACACAGGCCCATATTCTAAAAGCCCAAAATCATTTAACAAAATCAACATTCAATCTCTAGTCTAAATCAACTACAAACTTAATAGTCAATAGGACTCACGGTTGATTTCGTATAAATATATAAGTGTGTTATTTATATTATAAGAAATAATTGTAAATGGTTATAAGTGGAGGAAAAAGAAAATTTATTGTTTATTTGTATATTTAAAGAATCACTGTTAAGTTCCTATAATTTTTTAATAATTTCTAAAATGTTTGTGAGTGGATAAGAGATAAAATATAATGATACAAACACAAAAACATTATTTAATTGAAATTAAAAGATAAAAATAATAAATTTTATTTTAATTATGTGGATAGATATGAATAATCCAGTGTGAATGCTCTCACACATCAAAAAATCATTCATTAAAAATTTTCCTTCGAAGATAATTTTGTACCCCTTTTTATTATTAGTACAAGTATACGTAATTATAAAGCTGAAATTCTAAAATCACTTTCACTAAAGAAACTTCACGGATATTGTAGTTTCTCGTTAAACAATATATAACGTTGAATGGTTTGCAAAACTAAGTGGAAAAAATTAACCTAATGAAGGGACTATAGAAAATATTTAAAATATCAGTCAACGTCGTTAAAGAGACTTTGTCAATGTTCATGTTTCTCGTCAAACGATTTAAATATCGAAATTTAAGGCACCAAGACAAAATACTAAATATACAATATCAAATATTATATAACAAAATATATACGTGTCATAGAAGTTTGTTTAAAATATATATATATGTATCCTCTATTGACTATATGAAAATGCTCATTATTTGTAGTTTCCAAGAACACCTGCCTGTAGCAAATATTATAAGCAATCATTTTCCATAGTTTCATCAAGTCAAGTTCCTATAAGTTTTATATTATTTAGTTATTTATAGATTTCTTAAGTTTTAGATATCTAAGGTGAAACTTATCATGAAATTTCGCTCCATTAGAGTCAAAATCACAATCTTTAGATTATATATAGGCAATTGGAGGATGATAAAACATATAAAGTTAGTTGCATCTGTTTATGATAAAACACATGTGATCAAGCTTCTAATCATTATGAACATTCAAAAGATACATCTGTTTTACCCCCTTCTGCTTATATATCTACACTTGAGTGCTTACTCCTCTTCCTTCTCTGATGGTACTTATAGTGATGATATCGCGTGTCATCCTCAACAACGCCTCGCGTTGCTTCGTTTTAAGCAGAAGTTCACCGTCTCAAATGATGTTTATTATGATATAGAATGCAAAGAGCAGTTTGCTTCTGCTTTGGGTTATTATCCGAAGATAAAGACTTGGAATGCAAGTACAGATTGTTGTAGGTGGGATGGAGTCACTTGTGACAGGTTGACAGTGACATTATTGGTCTTGACCTCAGTTGTAGCAAGCTTCAAGGTACCGTTGATTCCAACAATAGTCTCTTCCGTCTTCCACGACTCAGGAGTCTTAATCTCGCATTCAATGATTTAAGTTCTTCATACCTTCCACCCGGAATTGGTAGGTTTGCGAGTAGCTTGACTCACCTCAACATCTCTGGTTCTTCATTTTCAGGCCACTTACCCACAGAAATATCATATCTATCTAAATTAGTCTCTCTTGATCTTTCTTACAATCATTTTGATTCAATACACCCTCATTTCCTCAGTAATCTCTTCAAAAATGTCACTCAGTTGAGAGAACTTTCGCTTAGGTATGTTACAATCTCTTCAACGTTACCCTCTAACATGTCCTCCTCTTTAACTTCTCTAGAGCTTTCCGGAACTAAGTTACGTGGGGATCTACCTGATGATGTCTTCAACCTACCAACTTGCAAAAACTTGATTTATCATTAAACACACTCAATGGTTCATTACCAAGAGTAATTAACACAAGTAGAAACATTCCTCTTAGGTTCTTAGATCTCTCACAAACCGATATCACAGGGAATATAGCTTTGATTGCTAATTTTCGGTCTTTGGAAGTATTGAATCTTTATGATTGTAACCTATCAGGGTTCCTTCCTAAATATCTTGGAAACCTTTCTCATCTTGTCACTTTGGACATGAAGTCTACTAATGTAAGAGGGGCAATCCCCTCATCTATTACTTCACTAACACAACTTGTTACACTTGATTTATCGGATAATTCTTTGACGGGTCTTCCTGCTTCACGCAACATATCTGGACTTCAAAAACTTGTTCATCTAGATATATCTCGTAACTTGCTTGAAGGAGCGATTCCATCTTGGTTTTCGTTACTTACCTCATTAAAAGATACGCGCTTACCTTCCAATATGTTAAGTGGTGTAATACCATCCGGGTTGTTCAAGATTTCTTCATTGGAGGTACTTGATTTAAGTTATAACAAGCTTGAAGGGACAATACCACCGGTATTCACACTTCCATCATTACATGAATAATGCTCAACAATAATCAACTTGTTGGGCAACTAGATCTTTTAAATGAAGACCCCGTCCCACGATCATTTTTACAACTTGTCAACATCAGTTACCTTACCCTTGCAAATAACAATTTCTCAGGTGTTTGGAGGTTAGATATATTGTTATCTAGCCTCAACAACCTTCAGGGGATCGATCTTTCTTATAGTGGTTTATCTGTTATAGCTGCCAATGATAATCACTCTGTCAACCCTGAATTTTATGCACTGAGATTGGCCTCTTGTAAGTTAACCGTTTTTCCAGAGTTCTTAAGATCAACGGAAAAGCTCAGTAATCTTGATCTATCTCATAACGAGATTCAAGGCCAACTACCTAGTTGGATAGGAAAGATGTGGATGGATTCACTCTCCACTTTAGATCTCTCGTATAACTTCATAACAAGTCTCCCTTTTCGTCCATGGAAATTTTTAATACATTTAAACCTCAAGTCTAACTTAATTGAGGGACCATTTCCTTTGCCAATTTGCAAGATGGGCTTCATTCAGATCTTAGATCTCTCCAATAACAACTTTAATGGAACTATTCCGAATTGCTTTGGATACTTCAAGGAAGGTCTTGTAATGGTCGATCTAGGGAACAATGCTTTTCATGGCACATTGCCAATGATAAGTGGTTGTGAACAGTTAGGCGAGCTTACTGTGAACAAGAATCTACTTCATGGAGTGTTGCCAAGATCTTTGGCTAAATGTGTTGCTTTAGAAGTGCTTGATGTTGGAAATAACCGGTTTGAAGATGACTTCCCTCTTTGGTTAGCAACTCTTCCAAAATTACAGGTACTTGTCCTTAGGACCAACAACTTCCATGGGTCTATCACAAGATCCCATGTGTCTGATATTCAATTCTCAAAGCTTCGAATACTTGACCTTTCACATAACAAGTTCTTTGGCACTCTTCCATCAATGTATTTTAAGAATCTAATAGCCATGATGAATGTAAGTGAGGAAAAAAGCGAAGAGAAGTATTCAAAAAGTCCTATTGGTCCAGACATCTATTACCATACTACTGTGGTTTTGAAAGGGGCATCATATGAACTTGTGAGAATCTTGACTACTCTCACAACCATTGATCTATCAGACAATATGTTTGAAGGAGGTATTCCAGATACCATAGGAAACCTAAAGTCCTTGAAAGTACTCAACTTGTCCCATAATAGCCTCACAGGCCAAATTCCTTATGTGCTAGGAATTCTATCAAAGATTGAATCTTTAGATCTGTCATGGAATCAACTTGTGGGAGAGATTCCTCAACAGCTGACTGTTTTAACTTTCTTGGCAGTCCTAAATCTCTCTCAGAATCATCTTGAGGGGCGTATTCCTCAAGGGAGACAATTTAACACATTCGAAGGGAACTCGTATTTGGGGAATCCAGAGCTATGTGGATTCCCTTTGCCAAAAAGGTGCGACAACAACCATGGAACAAATCAAAATTCACTTCAGACGGAAGATAGCAATGATACAGAGATTGGTTTTACGTGGAAAGAGGTCGTGTTAGGATATGGATGTGGAACTTTACTTGGAATGGTATTGGGATATCTAATGTTGTCTACAGGACGACCAAAATGGTTCAATGCAATCGTTGATGCAGCAGAGCGTATGGTCAACACAAGGCAAAACAATAGAAGATATGTATATATTATGCAATAAAATTAGTATCTAAAAGGTATGTTCTTTCACATGTTTCCTATTTAATCAAATTATGCAAATGTTTCAAAAAGTTTCCAATGCAGGTAAAGAAGTTTTCAGTGATATGGAAGCTTTAAATAATGCAAATTCAAGATTTGCAGCTCATGCTAGCTCCTTCAGAGTTGTATATAGTTATGTCTAGTTTATATATCTCTTTTTCAAACAATTAGCAAAAATACTAAACTCTACCAAAATGCCATTGTAAGAAAGTTGTTACCTTATGAGCTTTGTTTTATCCGAGTCTTGTTTAAATTGTGTTGCAAGTTGAATATTTTGTTGTGATTTCTTACTTGTCATTGGTATAATCATCAATGATCTTTGACCATCATGAGCCAATGTAATAACTCATAAGCGGCTAACAAATCTCACAATTATTGGACTCATAATCTAGATAGATGGACCTCATAGACTTACTTTCAACTCTGTTTTAGAAACACTTTTGAAGAATAAAACCGGATATAATGGTAATTTGATTGATATTAACACTTTCATTCACTACATCAGTGGCCCGTGGTGGGCAAGGTGGCAATCAATGATAACATTCTTAATTCCATATCACACTATTTAATCTTTTTCGAGCTCTAAAGCAAACTTTAAAGTTATGATCTTTGTCATCAATTTGGATAAAGGAAGAAATATTTTACCTTTGCTTAAAAGAAGAGTATTTACTCTCTTATTTCATTGTCAAGATTTTCATCAGTGTCTCTATCTTCTCCTTGATCTATGCTAAGTTTATTTTTTATATTTTTTAAACATTTTTCAGAGGGTTTTACATTTGAAAATCTCAAATTCATTATGTAGTTTTTAATTCTCAAGAATTAACAAAATGCATTAAGAAATTATATATTTTTCTGCCCTCTCAACTGCGTCTACATCTAGATCATCAATTTAATTTAATTTCCTTACTGTACCTAAATTAAATTTATAAGTTTACTATTGTTTTAAAAGTGATAATATTATACTTATATTACAAGGTATTTTGTTTTTTAAAGAGATGGATTTCTTTTGCTAGTTTACTCAAAACATAGTTAATCTCACTATGATATCATTTTCCTAAAGACATATACACATGTCCATGATTTTATCCTATGCTTTACAATCTGATAAAAAATTGAGTTTGGAAACCTTAATTGACTTCCTAGTAATATTAGGGTAGAAATTTGGTTGACCCTACCACCAAAACCCAATAATGATTTTAGCAGAAAAATAAAAAGAAGTTAAAATAACTAAATATGGTGCAGTCTGTAGGGGGGATAATTTGATAGTAAATGAAATACTTTCTGACCATAAAATTGTATATTAAATTCAACAGTGTGTAGATTTGATTATTATTTTCAAGTTTCAAAAATGTATGTTTTTCGAGTTTAGAAAAAGAAAGACAAATAAGTCGTTCAACCCCTCATTGGGTTTAGAAAATTTTAAATCAGGGGACAAATGATTTTGTTTAGGAGATATTGATCTAATATCTATTATTCACTGAAAAAAAGAGAGAAATAAATAAACTCTTGCGAACAATATTACATAGGTATTTTCGTATTTGGTAATGTGAAAAATACCCAACCTGCGATCTAATCTCACAAAACTGATTGCAAACCTTAACATACCCAACCTAAATGAAAAAGTTCTTAATTAACGTGCTATTTATTTTAATTAACTAAAAATGATTTTTGAGATAAGAACGATCGATCAATGCATTACAATAGTTTAAGAATAATTAGAATAAGGATGAAAATTTTAACGTGAAAAAGAGAAAGAGAAAGTTTAAGGATAGTTTGGGATGGACAAATGGATTCCATCCTTGATATCATTATTCTACGATAGTAAAAGTTATATGTGAAAGAAAGAAATCTTAGGATGCGTTTGGTTTGCAGAATTTGAGTGAATTGAAATGGAATTAATTTATATGAAAAACAAAACATGTTTGGTTGGTATGTTGAGGGAATTGAAAATTGAAACGTTCCTACAACCAAAAGAATTTAGATTCCTTTTATACTAGTGATGAAATTATAAAAATATCCATTGGAATGTTTGTATAATACCAAAAACCCCTTCATTTCTTTCCTTATTTTCCATGAATTGAAAATCAAAGATCACAAAGATTGAAGAACAATTCAAAGTCGAATAACAAAATCAAAATCAAAGACGAACAGCTAAATCAAATGCACTTGATTAGTAGTCGAACAACAAATCAAATGGACCTGCCAAAGGATGAAGATGATAGATGAAGCTTCGATCGGGAGCTTGACCAGAGAACAATGAACAAGATCGATGAAGATGACCGATGAAGATGACCGATGAAGCTTCGAAGCTCGACTGGAGCTCGAGCTGAGAATGATGAGAATGAATAGTGAAGCTTTGACCACGGCTCCGATGAAAATGCTTGAGATTGATTTGGCGGCGGCGAAGGCAATACTAGTTTGATGGTGTCGAAGAAGACAACGATGGTGGAGGGCTGGAGGTTGGGATGTCAAAGCACGATGAAGATGATGAAGATATCGTGATTTATATTGTGTTCTCAAGTTTACTTAACATTTCTTTTTCTTTTTTTTTCTCTTATCTTATTTTCTCTTCTTTCTTTTTCCTCTATCTACATTTTCTTCCATTTTGGAAGGATTGAATTTTGCCTTTATTTTTCTTTCATTTCCTTTCACTTTCTTTCATTTCCTTCCTTAAGTAAACTTGGGAACACAAATTTCTAACAATACTTTCATTTCCTTTCAATAAAAAAACTCAGGAACACAACTAGTTTTTTTTCCTTCCACTTCTCTTTTTTTCTCTCCTTAAATGAGACTCGGGAACACAATATTAGGGAGCGTTTGGTTGGAAGAATGGAATGGAATGAAATTGAGAAACTAGTATAAATGTTAGGGAGCGTTTGGTTCAATGTTTTATTTACCATATTATATCATAAATAGTTAATAAATCTATTTTAAAATGTTTAATTAAATTCTTGAAACTAATAAAACAATATATTATACTTTATTCTTATTACTAAATCTTGTATTATAAGATTGTTATAATAAATCATTTAAGAGTTCAAGGCTTTATAAAATGTTTAAATAATTTTGAAGTCATCTAAATAAGCATTCAATTGAGTACCTTTATCAAATTTAAATAATTAATTATTTATTTTACTCATCATATTAGTTCAATAAAGTAAATTATTGAATCCTTATTTTTGATTTATTCCAAATTTATTGATTCAAAACATAATTGAATGCTTTATTTTATTTTATTTGGTTATTAAAAATCCTAAATTTCAAATGAAACCCTAATTCGTGTTTACTCTTAAATCATATATTTATCCTAATCCTAAGACACCAAATCTTAGGTGGAATCGTGAAGAAATCTTTGGAAACATCTTATTTTTTTATTATTTTTCTTAAGTGCACCATTCATCATGTGAGTTTTTCATGTGAGTTCTCCATGCCCCTTTTTTACTTTATTTCACACCTTTTGGGGTGAAACATGTTAATTTATCAACTTACACTTGTAAACATCTTGATACTTGTAAATGCACATGCAATTCATCTTTACCTTTTTTGTCATGGTTATTTGTGTTATCGTAAGTCTTATATGAGATACATATTTTGTTTACAATTATTAACTATTGCTAGCCTAGCGACGTCTTAGATCCTTAGGCCTAACAAGCCTATTTGATGCTAAATCCGATGTATTGCCGGATCCTGATGGCGTATGCTTATTCATCATGAGAATCAAGTACACTTAGCCAATCTTATATACTTGTAATCAATAAATGTTTGGTTATAACTGTATATGTTCTATAAGCTTGCTAACTCGTAATCATTGACATGAATTGCTACTTGTAACCTTTTTATATATACATATATATGTATGTTTAAACCATAGAAACTCACCAACTTTATAGTTGACCCTTTATTTTTTAACATGTTTTAGGTTTGATACTTGAAGATCTTCTTGTACTCATATAGGACTTGGACCTAGTTTAATTGAAAATCTTATGATATTGGTTGTATCTTGATTGTTATGTAATGACTTATTTGTCTTGTAATATTCAATGAATAATGACATTTAATATTATTTCAACTTAATTAGTTCCACGTGCTACGAACAATCGTCTCCCATTCGTCCACCCCGATGATTCTGCCGTCGGTCGGGGTGTGACAGATATGATTATATAAAGTGTTTGTAATATGTAGGTTTTGGAATAACCCAATTTTGAGCTATAATATATTTTTATCATAAATGTCTAAATAATGTTTTTATAACTTTTTTTTATTCTTTAAAAGAAATAATTAAATTAAGAATTATAAGTTTTTTTAAACCTTTACAAATTAACTTAATAATTTCAGTCTTTTTATTTAACAACATAATTTTATTAAGATTTATTAATATAATAATAATTTTCTGTAATTTAAAAATGGTAGAAAAGTTTATTTAAAAACAATATGGGATGCCCAGGGATCGAACCCGAGTCCCTTTTTAAAGGGGTGGTGGTTTTTAACCAGTTGGGCTAAAGACCAGATCTGGCTTTGTTCTTAAATAAATAAATAAATAGAGTTTTATGAAAAATCCTTAAATGGCTATGAACCCTAGTTTTGATTTCAATCCAATTGAACATCAATTCATGCATAATAATGGAATCAAACTTAGGGCTTTTGTTCCCTAAGCGAAACCAAGTTTTTGGGGTTGTGAAATTACCAGATTGGTGATCGAATTGATGTTACAAGATGAAGAACCAGTCGCGACCACGGTTGTGTGCGATTCAAGATGCAATCATTATTGAAAATCAAATTAACTTTGCAGATAGATTCTGAAGTCGATGATAAGCAAAAGCCCTCTGTTAATTAGCAATGATTCGATCTATTTCACTATGAACGGGTTATGAGTTTGATTCGGTTGTTTCGAGTATGGTTCGATGTTTATCTTATAGTTTCAACTGAAATTAACTTTGTGCATTCATTCTAATTGATTAAGAATACGTTTATGGATGTATTAATTAGACAATTGATTGGTTATTAAGACAAAACTGATTTGGGTTTCAACTGAAAGTTCGATTCGAGTACACGACATGAATTGAAAGATTAAACTTCAATTTAAACGTGGTCATGCGTTCGCCAAATGGGTCATGTTGTATGGCCGTCGGAGGGTCTCCGGAGTCGGCCACCGGAGAAACGAGGGTGAGGGAGGGAGGTTTGGGTTTTTTTAGACATAATTACACATATGGTCCCTGGAGTTTTGATATTTATTATTTTATGCTAGAAACTTTTATTTTAAGTTTCTTAAATTACAATTTAAACCCTTGACTTATAAAAAAAAATTTAAATAATAGGATTAGATTAATTATTTATTATTTTTTATCTTTCATAAAACTATTTAATTATTTATTTTCAACAATAGAAATTCATAATTACTAATAAAACTGTATAAGTTTATTAGAATTCATTTTATAATAAAACTTTTCCTTTTAATTATTTATTGTAAAATGATTATTCACTTTATAACTTTATGAAAAATAATTATTTATAAATCATAAATTATTACAAGCTATTTAGATGATTGACAAATGTATAATTCACAATATAAATTGTAAATTTAATGCATTTGGTCCATTACAATTATTATTATAATTTTATAATAAAACTTAAAAATTGGGTTTTAACTTGGGAAAAATAATGGATGTTACACGAGACACTTCCAGTCTCGTTATGCAACATAAAATTATGTGTTCCGATCATGTTACATAATGAAACTGCAAGTATCGGGAACCAGAAAAAAATAGCATCAAAGGTGAAAAAACATTAAAAAAACTTTAGTATAGAAATAATAGTAAATAATCAAAACTCAAAAAGCTAGTAAAAAATAAAAACATAATTTTATAATTTATTGAAATAAGAGTAAAATATTAATTATATAAGTTTTTTGTAATAAAAAATAATCAAATGGATAAATTGTAATATTTATGTTTAATTGAAGTGGGTATATGTAATTAAACTTTTAGTTTAGGTATATATATAATTAACTAAGTTTTAAAAAGGAATATAAATATAATTAAACTTTTATTTTATGTATACTAGGTTAGTATCCCGTGTATTACACGAGTTGAATAAATAAAATAATAAATAATTAGTAATAAATATTTATGAATTATAAAACCATGTTGAATATAAACTATGATTATAATTGCATATGAATAACTATTTTAATTAAATAAACAATATATAGGTTATAGATAGATAGATATATAAATATATAGATAAATAGATAGTCTAGAAACTCATTTATGAAACGGATTATAGTTAGTAATAAACATGAAAAGTTACAATACAATATTTTAACATATGATATGTATAAAATTATATATACGTACTTGTTCAAGAGATAAAACAATTATACTATTTTTAACTCTCTTATCTAAATAGTTCATTTTTAAATATTTGTTTTAAGATTTTATTATAAAAAGTTACTCTTTCTAAAAATATTGTTTATTAAAATCTCAAGTTTTTAATTATTCTATTTGTTTTAATAAAACTACTTTTAGAAAATTCCATTTTTTATAATTATTTTAAAAAAATACTGGTTTAAAATATTTTGTTTGAAAAGATTCAATGTTTTAAAAAATATATGAATTTTAATTTTCTTAATAAAATTTATTTTAAAAAACATAGTTTGATTTTTATAAAAAAAATATAGATGAGAAAGAAAAATACAAATTGACCAAATTATTTTTTAAAAAGAGAGATAAATTGTTTGAGTGTTTAAATTATATTAATACCCTTTTGTAGGGAAAATAAAGTGAGAATTTTTAGAAAAATAACAAGTGTCAAAAAGATGGTTTAAGAAGATGTCAAGTGACAAAAAATATTATTTTATTAGTATTTATAGATATGTAATTAACTAAGTTTTACAAGAGAATATATGTAATTAAATTATAAGTTATATATATATATATATATATATTATATATATATATATATATATATATATATTATATATATATATATATAATATAGGGGAGGGATCAAATGTTTTTTTGTGAGAACTCTAGGAACTAATTTCAACCACTAGTTCTCAATAACAAAATTGTAATTAAAAAACATATTTAAAAAATTTATAAATAAAAAATAACATAAAAATAAAAAAATAAAAACACAAATGTGTTCCCCTACTTTCCCTTATAAAAAAATTATAAAAAACCCCGTTTTTTTAACGAAATTCGTTTTACACATATGTAATATCGGATTTACACATGTGTAGATCTGGTACTACATATGTGTTGTAACACCCGGATATTTATTATTTTGAAGCCGGTGAGGAAAGAAAAGAAAATAAAGTCCAAAAGTCGAGGGACCAAACTCGCCAACGAAAGAAAGTCGGGTGAGGGGAAGTATATAAGGGAGAGGGCAGCCCTTACACTCTCTCCCACACTCACAAATCAGCCAAAGAAAAGGGAGAAGAGAGAAAGAAGAGAAAAAGAGGAAAAGTGCCGGTTCGGGTCGCCAAAATCGTCGTGAAGCAAGCCAAATCGAAGCCCTTAACGTTGTGCTCGTTTGTGTGAGTTCTAGAACCCCACTTTTACTTGTTTTCTAACGATTTTGGGGCTGGAACACATCTGAAATCGGGTTTTTGGAGTGTGTGTATGTTGACCCGTTTGTGTATGTGTATGTGTATGTATGATGCGTCTATGGCTTGATTGTGGGCTTGTGTGTGCTTGAATGGTGTCGTGGTATGCATCCCTAAGGTTTAGGATGGTCGATTTGGGCTTAAAATGGGTTTAGAGGAGTTTGGAGGCCGAAACCCTCGGCTGCAGTCGGGATGAACTGCATTCTGCATCAGTTAGGGCTAGGCGACCGACTGGAGGCCGAATGGAGGCCATACGGCCGATTAGGGTGCGATTGGGGTCCATTCGCGCGATTGAATGTCCATTCGCACGATTGAAGGGCCAGTCGCATGGGGGTCATGCGACTGAAGGTCCAGTCGCATAAGTGCTCATCCGCATTAATCCTATTCGCATGAGGTCCATCCCCATTGTCCATTCGCACGACTGGATGTTCATTCCCATAGGTGTTCATCCGTATTAGTTCATTCGCATGATGTTCAGTCGCATGGAGGCCATGCGACTGAAGGGTGTCCATACGCCCGAGTAGGGCTGTCACACCCGAGGAAAGTGTAGTTTGACTTCTGACTTTCGGGGAAAAGTGCATATGTAAGTTTTGACGTAAAGGTTCCTGTAAGAGCATGTAAGATGACGATTGGGGCCTTAGAGAGCATGTTGGGCAGGACGATGATGATGTTGCATGTTAGGGCTTGTTATGTATGCATGATGTTGCCCTGTATGATGATGATGAATGTGTATGATATGTTCCTTAATATGATGTATGTTATCTTTCTTGTGGCCTTATGTGTCATGTTAATGAATGAATAAAGTATTATGTAACGTAAAGTGAAAGATAATGAAAGGGGAACATAAAGTAAGAATGCATGCATTATTGAATGATGAACGAACGAAGGAAAGGCTTGCAAGCACATATATGAGGTGAGCAACTCGATGGTTGCAAGAGACTCGGATAACGTGCCATCGATGAGAATGGCAATGAGGTGAGCAACCTTGTTGTTGCAACAGACTTGGATGGTATGCAATCCTTGAGATTGCTATGAGGTGAGCACCCCTACGGTTGCAACAGACTCAGACAACGCGTTATTGTGAAGTTGCCATGAGGTGAGCAACCCTATGGTTGCAAGAGACTCGGAAAGCATGCTATTGTTGAAATTGGCAATTGGGGTGAGCAACTATATGGTTGCAACAGACTCGGATAGCGCGAAGTAAGAAAGAACGTGTAAATGAACGAAAGATTTTGTATGAAAGAAAGAAGTAAGAATGAACGTAAATGAATTATCAGAATAATGTACAGAACAGGATCTTGGTCATTCGACCTCAGTAATCGTGGCTGAGTGCCACGAAGAGGGTAAAGTCTGACCGGATCTAGATAGAGAAGTGAACGATAATGTAACACGTGAATGAGCAAAGTTAATGAACAGAATGATGAGGATAATACTGATATTATCTGTATGTACGTATGATGTATGATCATGAACAAATGTAAAGTAAAGTATGTTTTATTTATAAAACTAGAACTCACTCAGCAACGCTGACTTTGACGTGTTTCCAGTTGGCAGGTAATGATTGCTGAGGATGGCACAGGCGACTACTCAGCTCTTTTGGGATGGCATTCTTTTGATTAATGTTTTTGCATTGTAATGCGAACAAGCTATTTTGTAATGAGTGTTGTATTGATTTGCAAAAGCATTTACATGGAAATGAAAGATTGTTTAGTTTTCCGCTGCGATTTTATGAAACTCAAATGTAATTATAGGTTTTATGTGCAATGAGAACCCAACTGTAAGCGTCCCGGGAACGCGGCCTTACATGTGTATAACTAGATTTACACATATGTAAATAACGGATAGACGATTGTTTTTAGAAAAGTATATCAATATAGTAGGCGTTGAAAATATTAAAAAATACTGAATTTTATGGTGATTTTTTGAAAAATTGATGTCGTGAAAAAAAGTTACGAACGTTTTTAAAAAAGGGGGAAAATGACATGTGATTTGTATGTGATAAAAAAATGAGTGGCTGAGATTGATTCTAAAAGTTATCACAAAAAAGGTGGTTCTCATTTGAACCGTCCCTTATATATGTATATATATATGTATATATATATATGTATATATATATATATATATATATATATATATATAGGGGAGGGATCAAATGAGAACTAGTTTTTTTTGTGAGAACTCTAGGAACCAATCTCAACCACTAGTTCTCAATGGCAAAATTGTAATTAACAAAAACATATTTAAAAAATTTATAAATAAAAAATAACATAAAAATAAAAAATAAAAAACACAAAAATGTTCCCCAACTTTCCCTCTTTCATAAAAAAATATAAAAAATAAAAAAATTCCCGTTTTTTTAACGAAATTCGTTTTACACATGTGTAATATCGGATTTACACATGTGTAATATCGGATTTACACATGTGTAAATCCAGTACTACACATGTGTATAACTAGATTTACACATATGTAAACAATGGATGTATGATTTTTTTAGAAAAGTATATCAATATGGTAGGCGTTGGAAAGATAAAAAATACTGAATTTTATGGTGAATTTTTTTGAAAAAATAATTTCGTGAAAAAAAGTTACGAACGTTTAAAAAAAGAGGAAAATGGCATGTGATTTGCATGCGATAAAAAATGAGTGGCTGAGATTGCTTCCTAGAGTTCTTATAAAAAATGTAATTCTCATTTGAATCCTTCCCTGTGTGTGTGTGTGTATACCTACTAGTAAGAAACCCGCGCAATGTGGCGGTGGCGATAATTTACAACCCATACTCGTTTTCTTTTAGTTAATTATCACTCTTATCGTTTCCATTGTATAGTATATGTGGTAGGTTTCATATTCGTATTTTAGTGTAGTCTATATATGTTCCGAGCCTCGCAAGTCTTAATTATAATAACAAACATACGAATAAAAAAATCAATCATAAGCATAGAAATATAAAAAATAAATATCCTAACACAATACTACAAAATAAGACTATACAAATCATAGACTATTTTTCCCTACCATCATGCAGTAATGTAACACAAAATTTGTCTTATTGGAATTAAAAAATATTAATATAATAAAAAATATCAAAATACTAAGCTAAGAGCATTTACGGTCGGTTCTTCATATATTTATGAGTGTGTGCCCTATCATTCTGAAATAATATGACGTAAATCGAGAACATTATTATCAACATTCAAATATATCAACAAAATTGATTTAGAAAAAACATCAAATCTATGATAATGGAACAAGATTAAAGCATGTAGATGTAAACTCTATTGACCACAGAATAATAAAGAGATCAAAACTAAACATGTGTTGGTTGAGGGCCTGCAGCTTCATATAATTTGTACAATTAATTAGTAAACATTTACAAATCAAAGTTCCAATACCATAATGCTTCAGTTATGATATTGAGTTTACAACTATCCACTTTAACATTCCTTGGGCAAATGAGATTATAATTTTGATCAAATAAAGTATGTAAAATATTACAAATAACTATATGCACAATACCAATCAAATTCCATACAAAATCATATGAAATGGATTTTCACATGAATCATTTTCCTTGTAAATTTTAGGTTGCAACTATACAAAATATAAGCATTAACTTAACATTTTTTCTAGATTTTAGCAATGAAGCTTATATAAGTTATAAAATCAAAACCATTGAACCAACATACAATTTTCTTGCTTTTAGTTGATATTGCGACTTATGAATAAATTTAAATCGGCAAAGGCATGCTTGTAGGTTTAAAGATAACTAATATTTAAAAATAATATAAAAGTTAAATTGTATGTCATATGGAGACATATATACACTAAATGAAGTTAATTGGCAAGTCATCAACTTTTTAAAACTTAGTAAAATATAAGTTGACTGCTAAACTTGAAACTAAAACATATTTTGATGTCTATTTTGCAGGTAATTTGAAATTAGTTGTTAAAACCTAGAAAAAAAGTAATGTTGGATAAATTTTCAAAAGATATGTGTAAAAATGATAGTTGTTTTGCAAGGTGTATTAATCAAGAAATAGAAAAAAACAGTCTTTTACAACACTCTTTTTAAAGAGTTACTATTTTGGTTTTTTCTTTCTGCACTAAATGAAAAGTAATTTGTTTTTATTATCTTTTTAAACATAATATACAATTTTATTTTAATATCATCTTTATATCTTTATTATGTAATATACAATATATAAAGATGTTAATAGAAATCATGTTGTTTGAACTATGACATCTACACCTCTTTAGTCTAGTAGAAATCAGTTCTGCATCAACACTCTTTGTTATCAAATAACAATATATTATTATAATTAGAAAATAAGTCAAATAGATGTCTGCGGTAATAAACACATGTGAGTCAAATAGGTTCATATTTTTGTATAAGAAATTTAACTGTCTAATTAATTGGTTCATCAAATCATCATTGATACCTTTACAAATGCAAACAGTATCTCATTAGTTCAAACATCAAATAATTAGTTCAATTAGCATTACAAATTCAAAAACTACACACTACACATACATGAGGCCGTCAAAGAATAGCAATTCATTTAGTATTTTATATCCTACAAATATGATGGACCATAATCAAGTAATTAATATTCTGAACAATCAAAGTCAAATTTATTTAAAATCTAATATTTAGAACCCTAACCATTATGATTCACATAAACCCTACATGTTTGAAGCAGTCACATTATCATGTTATCAGAATTTAGTGAGTTGCACATAGTTGAGTATTCAAATTTAAAATTTTCATATAATTACGAGATAAAAACTAACACATATTAGAGACATATCTTCTGTATAATGCATGTTTCATTTTGGTGTATAAAGATGATATGAAAGAGGTAGAAACAACATCATAAAGTTGTATAAAGAATAATGGTAATCCACACTATATAACTCTCATTTTAGCCAAAAAAAAGTAAGAAAATTACGTACCACTTCAGGGATGCAACGTAAACACTGTTTAAACACCAAAATGGTAGCAATAATGCACTAACCATGCAAGGATTAGGAACGACAGCTGTAGACAATGAAGTAAAATGGAATGAAGGAGGAAGAAAAAGCAAAACTGAATAATAGAGTAAGGAGAAAAAGTAAGAAAACACGTTAATCTACTTCCGATTTGAAATCCGTTTAATCGTACCCTGTTGATAATGTAGAAGCTTTTTTTGAAGTGAGAAACTGAAAAGATTTAGCCATATGCAACCCTAATTAGATATCAAAATCAACAATATACCTTAGCCATGTTTGACAAAAGCAACTTATTTGCTTTTTAACTTTTTGGAGGGGTAAAAAGATCAAAATACCCCTTCAAAAAAGTTAAAAAGTTAAGTTTTAACTTTTTAACTTTTTTGAAGGGGTATTTTGGTCTTTTTACCCCTCCAAAAAGTCAAAAAGTAAATAATTTGCTTTTGCCAAACATACACCTTATATAAAAGGAAAGAAGCTTCATAACTTTTGGTGGATGAATAACATGCCTAGAGGTGTACAAACCGGTTTGAGGGCCCAAACCGGTTCGGGTCCCAAACCGGTTCGGGTCCCAAACCGAAACCGGTTTGGTCAAAGTCGGTCAAAACCGGTTTGGCCCCAAACCGGTTCGGGTTCAAACCGGTTTCAAAACCGTAAAAATCAAACCTATCAAACCGGTTTGGGTCGGTTTGGAACCGGTTCGGGCCCAAACCGTTCGGCCCAACCGATTTTTTTTGTTTTTTGTTTTTTGTTTGTTTGTTATATTCAAACGAAATTTTAAACTTTTAATTAAAACATAAATATTTATAACATTTTATATAATTTATATAATTCAAAAGAATTTATATAATTTAAATAATTTATAACATCTTATAACATATATAAAACAATTTATATTATTTAACAATTTATAACATTTATAAACATTTAAAACATTTAAACAATTTAAACATTTAAACGATTTAAACAATTAAACAATTTATAACATTTATAAACATATATATATACTATTTATTAACATTTACAAACAATTTAAGCATTTTAACAATTAATAACATTTATAAACAATTAAACAATTTATATCATTTATAAACAATTTAAACATTTTAACAATTTATAACATTTAAATAATTTAAACATTTATAACTAAACATTTAACATAGTCGTTTCTTCGTTCGTATTATACTTGTACGTTTATTCCTCGCCACCAGAACCGGAACTGTTATGAAGGTAGTCATCATATGCCGCTTCATCATCAGTCATTCCTGGTGTCAATCCGCTCTCTACCTCGTCCTCGTATAATTCTGCTTCGTATTCCAGTTCTCCTTCAAGCGATCGTTTGTCTTGTACTCTTTCGCGACATCCAAATAATCTTTCAAGCAAATTGACATTTCAACTGCTTGTGGAGTGAGTCGAGTTCGTCTTATTGATATAATCCTGCCACTAACAGAAAAAGCAGATTCCGAAGCTACCGTAGAAGCTTGGACGGTTAGTAAATCTCGGGCCATGGTGGATAGGATGGGAAATTGATCTTCCTTACCTTTCCACCAAGCCAACAAGTCAAAATTTTTAAATTCATGTGGAGTCATGGTCGATAAAAAGTTTGTAAGACCATACCTCCCGAGTTCACTACTCGGAGTGTTACCACGTTGACGTTTATTACATTCATCCCTTAAAGTATTATATAATCAAACATTGGATCATTCGAACATTCGGCATTTGCCGCATGCCTTAAAGCATCATGGATTTGTGATGTTTCCCCGTATTTTAATAAATAAACATTATACATTTGTTGTAATTGTTTGTTGAAAGTCGCTTTTAAAGTTTTACTATACATTGGTGTACCAACTTCTAAATCCAAATTAAAAGTAATTTTATCAAGTAAAGTTTCAACCCCCGACAAATTTAAACAAGGGTTTAAAGCAGCGGCACATGTAATAACGGGAGGCATTTCTTCAAAATATCTTTTAAGTTTTTCTTTCATTGGGGGTATCATATCGGAATAAGGTCTACCCTACACGACAATTCATTTAATTTTGAAGTCATTAAATAAATTTGGTGTAGTACCAACAGACTCGTTGGGTAATAAACTCCAGAAAGACATGTAGTTGCATTTTTAAAAACTTGAAGCATTTTTGTTACTTCTTCGATGATGGCCCAACCCGATGGATGGTAAGAATTTGCCTTTCTCCGACTTACCAAACTATTATGAAAGGCTATTAAACTTTCTTTTTGTTCAATAGCCTTTTCAAACATGTTACATGTGGAATTCCATCGTGTTGGTACGTCCCAATTCGGACCTAAACATTTAGTATTTGCGTCTTTACAAAACTTGCGATATTTAGTATATCTTTGGTTGTTACTAAAAATATCACGTAACATTCTTTTAAAACAATCTTTAACTATTTCAATCGTTTTTAAACCGTCTTGCACGGCTAAGTTTATGATGTGCGCAACACATCGACTATGAAAAAACACACCCTCACATATGGTTTATATTTTAATTTCAAATGATCTATCGCAAGAGTGTTGTTTGAAGCATTATCAAAAGATATAGAAAATATTTTGTTTTCTAATTTATACGCTTGAATAACTTTATCAATAAGATAAAAAATGTTTTGGCCAGTGTGAGGATAATCAAACAATTCAAATGCAATCGTACGTTTCATCATTTGCCACGAATCGGGTTCAACCCAATGGGCGGTGACACAAATGTACGAGTCCGGTGAACCGTGAGGTGTCGACCAAACATCATTAGTTAAGTTAACACCGGTTTGTAAATTTTCAAAATAAGATATTAATTCATTTTTAGCTTTTTTCCATATTTTTAAACAATCTCTTCGAATAGTAGCACGACTTACATTGGTGTAACGTGGTTGGAGAGTTCGTTGAATGAGTCGAGTCAAACGTTCGTTGTCGAAATGTTTGAATGGCAAGCTTTCTTGAATTACAAATTGCGCCATTTGCTCCCGAACCGCATCAACGTTATAAGCCCAAATATTTCTTTTGTTTGTCATCGAAGTTTGACCTTGAGAAGGTTCACCTTTTAATGCTTTACAATATTTATTTGCAATATGGTTTTTCAATGTTGTGTTTGCATCTTTTTTGAAAAGCTTATGACAAAACTTGCAACGAGCCTTGTTTGGACCGCTAGCCATTTGACATAAATCGTAATTGCACCATACTTCAGGATTCCTATTCGTAGGAAGGATTGCTATCACCGCGTTGCTTGAAGACGCTTCACAACCAATGGATGATTGAGCACTTGTTGAAGCCATTTCAGAGATTTTTGTGAGATCGTTTTTGAGAGCGTTTTAAATGAAAGTATTTGTGGAGAGCTTTTTTGAGATTTTTGAGAGTAGAGAGTGTTATAAGTTGTTGTGATTCAACCAAAACATCAAATACATATATATAGTAACCTAGTGGGGGTATAATGGTAAAAAACATAAAAGAACGGTCAAAAATTGCAAAAACGGCTATATAGCCGTTGGGTAACGGTAACCGGTTTGAAAACCGGTTCGTTTTGAAACCGGTTTGAAACTTGGAAATGTTAAACTGATCAAGAACCGGCGGTTCGGGCCGGTTTGAAAACCGGTTTGGGCCAAACCGGCTTGGGCCTCAAGCCGGTTCTGGTTTTTTTGGCAAACCGGTTCCCGAACCGGTTTTTTTGGCCACCTCTAAACATGCCTACAAATCAGAACATCAAAGCAATCAGTACAAATTATTCAAAATCGACAACAGTCGATGTACATTAAGAGAACTACTTGCTCAAACGGATCATCAAAATACTTCCCGAAGTACTGGATCCGACCCATAATCATTTTAAATTTATAGATTTCAACAAAATACTGATGAGACGGTGATTAGAACAACCACATATTAAGATCCTCGAATCAAACAATGAATGAATTGTATGAAGAGGTTTGTTTTTCAAAAAAGGAGAGCAAACCATGTGATACCTTAAATGTATGCACAACAGACCAAGCTTTTCTTAAAAAATGAGAGCTAAGAACCCAAAATCTCTGCAAAACCAATCAATCAAAGCACTTATGAATCTTTATAACAGATTTGAAGATTATGCAAATTACAAATCAAGAATAAATAATTTTACCTCTTTCAGATGCAGAAATCAAAACCATCCTGTGAGAAATTGTGGTTTCAATTGGAAAAAGTAGTAGCAAGGCGAAGAACAAAAGCGAATCTGAGAGGCAGAGGAAGAAGTCAAGAAACATTCCATTTCCGTGCTATGTTAGGATTTGAGGAAGGAAAGCCCTGCCATGACCTTCTCAAATAAGTTGGTGTCAAAGAAGAAAGCAACGATGAAGATGTTTGGGCTTTCATTTGTTTTCTATTTAGTAGTTATGCTGCTTAATTGGGTTGTACGTTATGTAATATAAGTGGTATCTCTTAATTTTAAGAGTTTTATGTAAAAAGACTTTTTTGTCCTTCCAATATCTATATTAATATAGTATAGATATATATAATTGATAATGTCTTTATGGAGAAATATGTTATTCTTCAAAGTTCATTGTTGTTGAAACTTGAAAAGTTTATTCAGTCCACTAAATCTTTCATTACCGTATCTAACAATATATTTTATAATTTATTCAACGTGAAGCATATTTTCTAACTTTTTAATCTTCTGACTCTTTATAATTTTTCCATTAAAATGATTAAAAGTTGTAATCATCATAAATTCATAAGTATAGAAATCAAAACTAAGGACTTGTCAAATCAAAAGACTTGAATACTTTTCCATAAATAAATGCAAGTTTGTGCATTCATTTTTGTCAAATGTCTATTCAAATAAAATTTTCGAATACCTATTTAACAATTTTTTAGAAAGTCGAAAATCACTAAGCTAACTTCTATGATTCTTGTTGATTCTGGTTAAACTACAATGACTTGAATCATAGATTTCATTATATATTCACTAGGTTAGAGCTTATGTATTACATGGGTGGAAAAAGTAAAACATGTTAAAATCATTAATTATATATATATATATATGTATATATATATTATTTTTCTAGATGTTATAAGTTTTTGATGAAATAAAAATATAATTAATATTTGAAAATTATAACAAATAATGGAATTGAAAATTATGACGCTATCTTTAAAGATACAATATAGTTAAAATCATATATTTTGTATGTATTAATAAATTGTTAAAATAAAAATAATTTATATTTTAGATTTTTGATAGTTTAATTTGGTTGTTTAAAATAATTATCATTTAATATGAGAAAGGCAAGAAACACAAATATAAATATATTTGTTAAACATATTTAGTAATAAAGGAAAATCAAATTGATTGTTGTTATGATTTTCGTATTTATTATGAGAGAGATGCAGGAAATAATTTTTTTCATATGCTAAAATGATGATAGTGTCATATGATGTGCTAGAATAATGATACGTGGCTTTAAAAAATCTTCTTTTATTATAAGTTATAGATAGGGGGCCGGTCCCAGGATTTTAATGCCTGGACAAGCCGGAAAAAGATGCCCATAAGTCCTAACGACTTAAATTATATAAACTAACTTTTCTTAATGAAAAAAATGTTTTAGCAATAAATATAGCAATATCATAGTATTACAATAACATACCGTAATAGTTAACTAATAACTCGTAAATCTCTGCTAGCATTTTTTATATCAAATTGGTTTATAACATATTCGTAGTTTATAGTCTCTAATATTTTGCTTTCAATAGCTATTATCGCCAATCCGCTAAGTCTTTACTAAAACAACGTGGATCGTAGGTAAGATTTCAAGTTTAAATAGAACAAAATTTGTGGTATAAATTAGTTTGTGGACTTTAATTGCAATCAAAATTTAAATATTTTAGTGGGCTATTAGTTGAGTAATTGAGTTAAAAAATAGGCTCAAAAAATTTGGTTTAAAACATAATTGGGTTTAGTTTTTAGTTATATTATACCTTATAATTATTCTTTTTTTAATTATATATATAAAAAAAATTGAAAATTTTTGTGCCCCCCAAGTGAGTGGGCCCTGGACGGGGGTCCATTCCGCCACTCCTCAGGCCTGGTAGTGTATTCATACGTGAATCATGGTTTTGATTTTGGGGTGTGTGAGTTTAGATGTTTTAAGATTTGTCGTGCATGTCAAATTTAATTTTTTTCTTAAGAAAATGATACTCCTTCTCTCGAAAACAATATTTCAAGTGGGACTTTTTCTTACATACAACGTCACGGTCAAGACTTGTACAATGCTAGTATGACGTTAATAGAATAAATGCACACGCGAATAGACTTGGACTATACCATGAGACGGGAAAATGAAAGAATGAACGGTTTGTAACTATCTTAACACATTTTCTTTGAAGTCACTAGATCTTAACAATACTAGCTTGCAAGGGAAATTGCCCAATAACATCTTTGATCTTCATCATTTGGAAGAACTTATATTGTCAGGGAACAAAACCCTCACCGCTCCATTGCCTATCGTTAACATGAGCACTAGCATTCCTCTACAGTGGTTAGATTTATCATACACTAACTTATCAGGCAAGATAACTGACTTAATTGGCCATCTAGAGTCGTTGATTTTCTTTGAATGTGAATTGATGGGGTCACCTCCCAAATCCCCTTTTAAGCTTAAACACCTTACTAATCTTCACTTATCACATAACATGCTTAAACGCCATCGTGGTTGTTAAACACTCTTCATATTTAGAATATGTATCTTTAGTTAATAACATTTTCGTGGAAATCTACCGGTTGAGTTGTTTTCTCTTCAATCTTTAAAAGAATTAAACCTTGCTCACAATCAACCAGATGGCTAGATTGATGTGCTAGATCAAGGCCCCACTCTTTAAACATTTCGACAACTAACCAACCTCACTTCCCTAGACCTTACGTTCATAAATGTCACACCCCCGCTAAGAGCGGAAACACGGGGGCGTAACAAGACGGGAATCGTCATAACACATGGTAAGCGATAGAGATGCAATAATAATAATGATGACAAGCGTGTCATGACAACACCCGACAACAAGGGGACTTGTGTCGTGTTTAGTCAGTAATCACGACCACATAGCCATAAGCATAAACATGATACATAAATCACAAAACATAGATGATACATTGTATGCAATTCCCACAACCCGGGAACAAGTTACAAAGTATAATGTTGTTTGAAACAGTTACATCAATTGTTTTCAAAATGACAAGTTTGGCCCGAAAATGCATCCTAGGGTCTCCACTAAGGCAGCACACCTAGAACTTCAGCTAGCATGCTCACCTGAAAAGATATGCTCAAAATGGTCAACAAAATTGTTGGTGAGTTCGCAGGTTTAAAGTAAATAAGTAATTGATGCTGTATAAAGTTGTTGCAGAATATCGTGCATACAGTTATAAGTAAGCAAAATCACATGGCAAGAGCTTTACAACCAAACCTAATGACGTACACAAAGAATCTTGTCGGAATATATTCACCCAAGGCTCGTACCTGGCTATTGTTGGTACTAACTAGTATACCAACACGAGGGTGGGGGTGTCAACCCAGTAGTACTACCAATACCTAACCGTCGGTTCCACACTGGAATTAAATGGTTGTAAGAATGAACCACAAAGCAGACTCAAGCATGTATCAGATAAGTACCCACAAAACAGTAGCACGTTGATTCCAAGTATGTAAATTGTATGTATGCTGTACAGCATAGAAAATGGGTGAGCATACTTTTCCCCCATGTTTGTAAATGTTTGTAAAGTAGTATAAGCATAAAAGGGGCCACGAAACTCACATGTTAAGTGGTAAGTATGAAAGATCGAGATTCCCAACAGTTGAATGCAATGATCGGTCAAACACCTATTGACAGTTATTGTCAAGCATTAATGACATGTATAAAGCGTATAGTATGTTTGGTCGGTTCGGGTTGTATCGGTTCGGTCGTGGGTAGCACACACACACAAGCGGACACACGTATCAGATCTTATGTAGATCCAAGTACTACGAGTAGTCGTCATTGCTTATGACATCCGTGAAATGATCTCGTGGTTATGAAAGATAGCACGTGTTAAGTATTTGGAGTTCCAATTGGATTGTCGATAACTGTAAAATGTTAGGTTGTTTTCAATTGAAATGGTATGTGCATGTTGATAGCGTTGACTTTAATCTTTGTGGTCAAGCAATGACACTTTTACTGATGTTACCTTATCATCATCAGACGTTCAAGGGGAAAATCACACTCAACATCATCAGTCACACAACAGGACCAGACGCTCGACTCAACGCTCCATCCTTACAAATCAACCTTCAATCGTACGAATCAGCTTCATTCGTACGATTTAGTCTTCATTCGCATGGCTGGCATTCAGTCGTACCACACAACACACATTCGCACGACCCAACCTCCATGCGCACGAATCAACCCTCAATCGTGCGAATTAGCTACTTTCGTGCGATTGAACCTTCATTCGTGCGATTGGACTCCAGTCGTGCGAAACACGCACAATCGCATACATTCAGTCGGTCACCTGACTCAATCGCACACAATCATTCATACACATGACTCAATCACATACACTCATTCGCATGCATGACTCAATCACATACAAACTCACAGTCGCACGACTCAGTCGCACGGCATGCCTAGTCGCACAACTCAGTCGCACGATAGACTTAGATGCAAGATTCAGTCGCACGACTCACTCAGTGGCATGGCTCAATCGCCTGACAGACCCAGTCGCCTGAACTGCAGAATCGCGACTGTGGTCGGGCTGAGCAGCCCCCGAGCTGCTCTAAACGCGAGTTTTACACCACAAGGACTTTCAGAAACACTCTACCAACATACACAAACATGAAACACAAGCAGAAAGACCTCACACGCACCCACACGACCTTATGTGCTCGGATGAACCCGAGCACCCGAAACCCTAGAAAAACACAGCAGTAAAACCAAGCCAAAAACGGGTTGAACAAGGTTGTCTACCTGCTAGGAACGAGTATACACGATGATACCCAAGATTTGGCAGTGAAAACGCAACAAACGTGACGGTTTTAGGTGCTAGATCGAGAGAGAAAGTGGAGAAAATGTTGAAGATGAAGAAGATGAGGATGAGGATAAATGGCTGGGAATGGGGTTTATATACCCAGTCCAAGTTTGCAAAATTACAAGTTTAGTCCCTGCACTTAACCCTCGAGTTTCCTAAAAATTTGTTTCGGTTGATTACGATCTTAAAATATTTGTTATATTAAGGTTAAAAGTGTGTTTAATGGCATTTGATAGTCTAAAATGGTTTTATTAATGACAATGGTTGAAATTAAAAATGACATATTTGGGGGTAATGGTGATGAAATTTATAAAAGGTTTATGCTTAACACACGTTCTCGGAGGAAGTACAGGCACAAGGGAAAATAAGCAGACATGATTTCTTAAAGCAGGAGTTCATGAAGAAAAGGAAGAATAATTAAAATAATTCTATGCTTATTTATGTCGTTCGACGGACCTTAAGGTGACGGATGTCACAATAAACCTTGTAGATCTTGATCTCTCGTACAGTGGTTTATCTCTTAGGATAAATGACAGTAATCATTAGTCAACCCTGATTTTAACACCTTAAGTTTGGCCTCTTGCATGATAAAGGTGCTTTTAGAGTCCTTACGAGCCATGAAAAAACTTATATTTCTAAATCTATC
The DNA here is from genome assembly GCA_025506515.1 of Flaveria trinervia. Lineage (NCBI taxonomy): Eukaryota > Viridiplantae > Streptophyta > Magnoliopsida > Asterales > Asteraceae > Flaveria > Flaveria trinervia. Next base: position 71,126,421 of record CM046458.1, read on the forward strand.
TTGCAATGAAATAAATGGCCCCGTTCCTGATTGGGTAGGAGAGATAGGAGGAATTGAAGTATGTTGCTCATATTTGATATCTCAAACAACTCCATAACAAGATTTCTGTGATTCCAATGGCCAACACTACATAACTTACAATACTCAGTCCAACCAAATTCAAGTACCATTCCCTCAATCAATTTGTAATATGAGCAAGCTAAGGTATTGGGATATGTCTAATAATAACTTATTAACTTTAGTGGAGTAATTCCACAATAATAACTTTAGTGGAGTAATTCCATAACCACTTAAATGGCACATTTCCTAGATGGCTTGAAGATCTTCCAAATTTGCAGCCTCTTGTGCTCAATTTGAATGATTTTCATGGTCCTATTATAACCTTTTCTATAGTTAGATTTCCATTTCCATATCTACGAGTTATTATTGACATATCTCAAAATGGGTTTGTTGGCCCACTCCCTCGAAAATATTTTTGAAATTTCAATGCAATGAAGAATGTGGTAAACAAGGGTACAAAAGTAGAATATACCAAGATAGGTCATGTGTATTACTCCATTGTTATAGTGGCGAAAGGGATGAAGCTAGATTTTCCACAAATTGTTGTGGATTATACAATTATTGATCTATCAAACAATAGGTTTGAAGGGGAGATTCCAAACATCATTGGAAGTCTTTACTCATTCATAGTTCTTGACTTATCCCACAACAGACTTACGGTCGAATTCCATATACCTTAGGGAATCTCTGGAGATCGAATAGTTAGACTTTTCTTGTAACACACTCACAAGAGAGATCCCTCAAGGCCTTTGCAGACTTAACATATATTGAATTCTTAAATCTCTCACTGAATGATTTTGTCGGGCGTATTGCCCAAGGAAAACAATTCAACACATTTAATGAGAACTCTAGAGCATATGATCTTGAACAAGAAAAACACGAGAAGACACATATATATCTCGAAAAGATGTTAGTTTGTGAAAGGTATTTGTTTAACATGTTTTTCTAGTTCATGAAGTTATGCAAAAAGCCTTTATTAACATGATTTTATGTCTTGTTTTCTTCACAATTTGTGTGTCAGTCTTATGGCATACTTTTTTCGTCTCTAAATAATAATATGTGAGAGCTACAACAAAATATATTTGGTCACTATGTGTTTGTGTTGTTGAACTTTAATTTTAATTTAGTATTAAGTGTTTGTTATTTGATGATTAAACAACCATAGTGGAGACATGGACATGTGCTCTTCTACAAAACAACATAACGTAAACGCAAACAAGGGCGGATTTAATAAGGGAGTTACCCCCTAAACTCTCGTTACGAAGTGCAAAAAGATATTTATTCATCGTGTAAGGCCCTGTTCCTGAGCACCTTACAGTTGGTCATTCATTGCACATAAAACATTTTAAAACGTATATTTATTTTGAAGCGGAATTTAAAACTTTCATTAATAACTAAAAACATATCATTTACAACGTTCGTTTTCATCTCAAAATACAATGACATGTCAAAATACGGATGCAAGCCTCAAAATGCTCCAAGTAGCTTATGCATCCATGCCTGCAACTCCTTAGCATCAACAAATGCCTGCCAACTATCATGCATACGAAAGTCAGCAACGCTGAGTGAGTTCTAGTTTTATAATAAAACATACTTTTCTTTGTTAAAACCGTTTTTTACTTTATTTCCAAATCATACTATACTTTACACTCGTTTGTGATCATGCATCATATGTACGTACAGATAATATCATTATTATCTTCATCATTACGTTCGTTAACTTTATTCATTCAACGTATTACATTATCGTTCACTTCTCTTTCTAGATCCGGTCAGACTTTACCCTCTTCGTGGCACTCAGCCACGATTACTGAGGTCGAATGACAAGGATCTTGTTTAGTATGTTATTACGATAATTCATTAACGTTCATTCATACGTTCATTCTTTTCTCTGTATTACTCGAATCTTGTCTCGTGCAATATCCCTGACTCATGCTCGAAAGCTGATACTGTGTCGAGGCCTGCTCACAAACCCCCGACTCATGTCCGAAGACTGACACAGCACCGGGATACGCGACAAAGATCCCATACGAGTCAATCACAGGGATTGAACTCTATCCGAGTCTGTTGCAACACAAAGTCACTCACCTCATTATCTCATCTCATGGACAAAGACCTCTGTCGAGTCTGTTGCGACACTGAGTCGCTCACCTCATATTTATGCTTGGCTTTATGCCACACCCCTGAAGTTATACGTAACTCGGGTAACCATCATGTATTTCACCCCCAACATTATGGGTAGCAACACCCCCATCGAAATGGGCAACATCCCCACCGAAATGGGTAACACCCCCTCCGAAATGGGTAACACCCCCCGAAATGGGTAACACCCCCACCGAAATGGGTAACACCCCCACCGAAATGGGTAACACCCCCACCGAATGGGTAACACCCCCACCGAAATGGGTAACACCCCCACCGAAATGGGTAACACCCCCACCGAAATGGGTAACACCCCCACCGAAATGGGTAACACCCCCACCGAAATGGGTAACACCCCCACCGAAATGGGTAACACCCACACCGAAATGGGTAACACCCACACCGAAATGGGTAACACCCACACCGAAATGGGTAACACCACTGAAGGTCAGTCACAAAGACTGGAACCATTGCGTGCACACTTTAGGATTTGTTGAACCTTACTCGGTAGAGCTTAAGGCATTTAGAGCCGTGCACCTCTGTACATATTACTTACAAGCCTTTCTATACTTTCTTTTTTATTCATTTATTCATGCATGCATTCATTCATTACGTTCCTCTTTTCATTATCTTCCTCTTTACGTTACATAATACTTTCATTACATTCATTAACGTTCAACGCAAAGCTAAGGGAAGACATACATACATACTAAGGAACATACATAAACATTCACCATCACCATGCATGCAACATCATACATGCATAACACACATCAAACATAAGCCATCACATCATAACCAGACCTATCTCCCCATTTTACCCCTTAAAACTACTTGGAAAACCTTAAATCCAAATTGGGCGCATGGGACCTTCCAGGCGCATGGGGATAAAAATTCTAAGTGTAAAACAGTCTGGGCGCATAGGCACTATTTGGGCGTTTCTGCCCTGTTCAGGCGCATGGCACATGTTCAGGCACATCACCAACACTTAGCCGTTTCAATCACTTGGGCGCATGGGCACTATTTAGGCGCATGGCTAACACTTGGGCGCATGGCCAACACTTAGACGCATGGGCCACTGTTTAGGCGTATGGACCCCCTCTGGGCGCATGGCCAACACTTAGACGCATGGGCCAACATGCTGGGCGCATGAGCCACTGTTTAGGCGCATGACCCACCCTTGGGCTCATGGCCAACACTTAGGCGTCTAGCCTCTCATGCTAGGCGCATGGGCCACTGTTTGGACGCATGAGCCACCTCTGGGCGCATGGACCACTGTTCATGTTCATCAGAACATTCTGAAATATTTTCTATGTTATCAACATCACCCAATTATCATTCTAATGATACCAAACACATATCTAACATACTAAGGCCATCTAAGCATGCTAAACATCATCAGTAACCCACAATCATCACTATAACATACATACATACACCCATCATTTCGAACATAAAGCTGTAAACCCACGGTTTCATTCAAAATGTTTACTTAGTATGCATAATAGCCCCAAATCAATTGAAAATCAGTAAAAGAGGGGTTTTAGAAACTCACCTTGAGCATCCTTTGAGAAACACTCTTCCAGTTCAAGACCCACTTCGATTCAGCTCTTGAATCCCAAAAACAAACTCTAAACATTCAGAACTTCGGTCAAGAACTCGAAACCTAGCTGAAACCGAGCTTATAGAAGAGAAGATTTACCTTTGCAGCTGCTTCTTCCTCTTTCTCTCTCTAGAACCGGGGCTTTCTCACTCTTCTTTCTTCCTTCGAGAGCAAAAAAAGCTTTCTGCTTTTGATATGGGTGACCATGCCCCCTTAATTTCTTAAAATAATAAGGTTTGTACTTTGTACACTTTATCCCCCTCTACTTGTGCACAATTTCTATTCTTTCTATTTACTTTTCTTTTCCTTCCGTTTAAATAGAAATTCGGGGTGTTACAAGTCTACCCCCTTAAAGAGGTTCCGTCCCCGAAACCTGTCGCTTCTCGAACAGTTACGGGTAACACTGTCTCACTTCTTCTTTGATCTTGCATTGAAACTTAGATCCCTTTAGGCTTCACTGTACCCGCACAAGTGAAACTATCTACCTCCTTAGCCTATTCTCTTCTTCTTATTAGTAATGGTCACGAGTTGCTCCTCGTGGTTGGATACTCTGTCCATCTCAGTATTCTCTAGTAGCATGATCATATTCTTATCGGTTGAGCTCTTTCTTAGACAAGACGCATGGAATATCAGATGAATTCCACTTAACTCATAAGGTAGCTCCAGTCGATGTGCCACTTCTCCTACCTGAGCAACAATTGAGAATGACCCTCTACACTTTAATATTAGCTTTACTCGATTTCAAATCAAGCAATCCGCTCTCCTGGTCAAAGCCTTCCTCATACTTCATTTTCATAGGTCGTCACCGAACTTTGGTCGTGCATGGTTGATCAATCCATCTTCTTGCAACACTTGGGGTTTAAGTCGTAGATTACTGATCAACTCACCCGGAGATGCATGTCTACCTACCTATGTCTGTCTTGAACAGCCTAGCAGGAACAAGCGCTCTCTCTCAATTCTATCGCGCAATCCTCTAGGGTATTAGGTAACCTGGGTGACTTACTAATAACAATTTTTACATCAAATGGCTCATCGATCTTCCTACCCCTAACGTGTAACATCACAGAAAATAGCGGCAACAAAACTACTACTAGCGTCACAATTAAAGCATAGATTCATAGATCTAAACTTGCAAGAACGTACCTGACGTTACCTCGGATTCTGACCTAGCCTCCTCTCGGTCATAGTGAAGGCTCTAGCCTTCACCCTCTGTTCTCCTTCCTCGTACCGGAGCTTCCTACCCTCGACTTCTTGCAGTCTCTGCTCATATGTCCTGTCTTGCCACAGTCGTAGCATTTAGCCATTTGACAGTCCCTCGCTCTGTGGCCCTCCTTTCCACACTGAAAACAAACATTCAGTCCCCACTTGCACTCCCTTCAAGGCCTCTGCCACACTTGTTGCATATCTCTCCTTTTTTTCTATTCTCTTCCGATCATCGTCCCTCGACGCCGTACCTCCATACACAATTCCACCATCATTGTCTCGCCTTCCTTTCCCCTTCTTAACATAGGCTTGCTCCTCCCCTTCGTCTGTCATCGCCATCGCCCCCCGCTCGTCGTACAACCTTCCCGCCAGGTCAACGGCCGACCTAAACGTGCTCGGTCAGGTAGCGATCATGTGCCTACGGATGTCCGCCGGCAAGCCCTGAATATACCTCTTGATCTTTCGCGAAAGAGGTGTCACCTGATCCGGCACCAGACGTGCCATCTCGTTGAACTTCGTGGTGTACTGTTGATGTGTTAGGGTTCCCTCTAGTTGCAGAAACTCCCTCTCAACTTTATCCATCTCACGATGAGGACAGAACTCCTCAATCACCAGCCTTCTCAATTCCAACCATCTCATCCTTCCAATAGCTCTGTTACCCTCGGCTTGGACTATATTGTCCCACCAGCACAGAGCCAAGTCCACAAAAGAATGGGCAGCAAACTTTACTTTCTGATCCTCCTAACACTCGCTGATATTCAATACCGCTTCCATCTCTCTCACCCATCGGTGAGCAGTAGCAGCAGTGCCGTTTCCATCGAAAGTTGGGGGCTTGCATCGTTGAAACGCCCCATAATTACAGCCTTGTGCCGCCTCCGGCGCAGGCTCTTCCTCTTCGTCATCGAAGAAAACTGTTTTAGTCTCGGGTCGTCTCCTTTCGCCCTAAGATCTACCCTTTTCCTGTCTCTCCTCATCTCTAACATCCTTTATAACTTTGGTCACCACAGACGGTAGGATCGTCTGCATGACCTGATGCACTTCTTCCATGACTGCCTTTCTCATCGAGGCCTTCTGATTAACATTCTCATCACCGCCCTCCTGATGAGGGGTCTCGGGTTCCTCATAGACTACTCTTTCAGCCCTAGACCTTCCTCTTGTGACCCATGGTTCAGTACCACGTCCCCCACCGCCTCCACCTCGTGAAGCTTTCGAAGATCTACCACCAACCATCTTCTAACACACTATAAGATTCAAACACTAATGTGGTCATTCAAGGTAATAACTCAGTTTATGTCAAGTATAGTAAGTCCCTAATTACAGTGGCCAGTTGTGATTAGCCACTTATTTTACTCTTCATACCCCAAGCATTTCCTATCCTGAGTACATCAGTATCTAAATCTACACCAAAGCACACAAGCCACATAACATGTGCACATAACACCGGTTAACGTTAACTTACTGTAAACGTTTACATAAAACCTTTACCTGCAGGCACGTAGCTACTAGGACTGGCATACCTTTTCCTTTTAGTCCTATTCTTAGTTTAAGATTAGGTTTTAAAAATATTTACCCAATTCACTTAAACTTTTTCTCTGAGACCAACTTGTAAGGCCCCGTTCCTGAGCACCTCACAGTTGGTCATTCATTGCACATAAAACATTTTAAAACGTACATTTATTTTGGAGCGGAATTTAAAACTTTCATTAATAACTAAAAACATATCATTTACAACGTTCGTTTTCATCTCAAAATACAATGACATGTCAAAATACGGATGCAAGCCTCAAAATGCTCCCAGTAGCTTATGCATCCATGCCTGCAACTCCTTAGCATCAACAAATGCCTGCTAACTATCATGCATACGAAAGTCAGCAACGTTGAGTGAGTTCTAGTTTTATAATAAAACATACTTTTCTTTGTTAAGACCGTTCTTTACTTTATTTCCAAATCATAATATACTTTACACTCGTTCGTGATCATGCATCATATGTACATACAGATAATATCATTATTATCTTCGTCATTACGTTCGTTAACTTCATTCATTCAACGTATTACATTATCGTTCACTTCTCTTCCTAGATCCGGTCAGACTTTACCCTCTTTGTGGCACTCAGCCACGATTACTGAGGTCGAATGACAAGGATCCTGTTTAGTACGTTATTACGATAATTCATTAACGTTCATTCATACGTTCATTCTTTTCTCTGTATTACTCGAATCTTGTCTCGTGCAATATCCCTGACTCATGCTCGAAAGCTGATACTGTGTCGGGGCCTGCTCACAAACCCCCGACTCATGTCCAAAGACTGACACAGCACCGGGATACGCGACAAAGATCCCATACGAGTCAATCACAGGGATTGAACTCTATCCGAGTCTGTTGCAACACAAAGTCACTCACCTCATTATCTTATCTCATGGACAAAAACCTCTGTCGAGTCTGTTGTGACAAGGAGTCGCTCACCTCATATCTATGCTTGGCTTTGTGCCACACCCCCGAAGTTATACGTAACTCGGGTAACCATCATGTATTTCACCCCCAACATTATGGGTAGCAACACCCCATCGAAATGGGTAACACCCCCACCGAAATGGGTAACACCCCCACCGAAATGGGTAACACCCCCACCGAAATGGGTAACACCCCCACCGAAATGGGTAACACCCCCACCGAAATGGGTAACACCCCCACCGAAATGGGTAACACCCCCACCGAAATGGGTAACACCCCCACCGAAATGGGTAACACCCCCACCGAAATGGGTAACACCCCCACCGAAATGGGTAACACCCCCACCGAAATGGGTAACACTCCCATCGAAATGGGTAACACCCCACCGAAATGGGTAACAACCCCATCGAAATGGGTAACAACCCCACCGAAATGGGTAACACCCCCACCGAAATGGGTAACACCACTGAAGGTCAGTCACAAAGACTGGAACCCTTGCGTGCATACTTTAGGATTTGCTGAACCTCACTCGGTAGAGCTTAAGGCATTTAGAGCCGTGCACCTCTGTACATATTGCTTGCAAGCCTTTCTATACTTTCTTTTTTGTTCATTTATTCATGCATGCATTCATTCATTACGTTCCTCTTTTTATTATCTTCCACTTTACGTTACATAATACTTTCATTACATTCATTAACGTTCAACGCAAAGCCAAGGGAAGACATACATACATACATACTAAGGAACATACATAAACATACACCATCACCATACAGGCAACATCATACATGCATAACACACATCAAACATAAGCCGTCACATCATAACCAGACCTATCTCCCCATTTTACCCCTTAAAAACCATTTGGAAAACCTTAAATCCAAATTGGGCGCATGGGACCTTCCAGGCGCATGGGCATAAAAATTATAAGTGTAAAACAATCTGGGCGCATGGGCACTATTTGGGTGCTTCTGCCCTGTTCAGGCGCATGGCACCTGTTCAGGCGCATCACCAACACTTAGCCGTTTCAATCACTTGGGCGCATGGACACTATTTAGGCGCATGGCCAACACTTAGACGCATGGGCCACTGTTTAGGCGCATGGACCCCCTCTAGGCGCATGGCCAACACTTAGACGCATGGGCCAACATGCTGGGTGCATAGGCCACTGTTTAGGCGCATGACCCACCCTTGGGCGCATGGCCAACACTTAGGCGTCTGGGCTCTCATGCTGGGCGCATGGGCCACTGTTTGGGCGCATGAGCCACCTCTGGGCGCATGGACCACTGTTCATGTTCATCAGAACATTCTGAAATATTTTCTATGTTATCAACATCACCCGATTATCATTCTAATGATACCCAAACACAGATCTAACATACTAAGGCCATCTAAGCATGCTAAACATCATCACTAACCCACAATCATCACTATAACATACATACATACACCCATCATTTCGAACATAAAGCTGTAAACCCACGATTTCATTCAAAATGTTTACTTAGTGTGCATAATAGCCCCAAATCAGTTGAAAATCAGTAAAAGAGGGGTTCTAGAAACTCACATTAAGCAGCCTTTGAGCAACACTCTTCCAGTTCAAGACCCACTTCGATTCAGCTCTTGAATCCCGAAAACAAACTCTAAACATTCAGAACTTCAGTCAAGAACTCGAAACCCAGCTGAAACCGAGCTTATAAAAGAGAAGACTTGCCTTTGCAGCTGCTTCTTCCTTTTTCTCTCTCTAGAACCGGGGCTCTCTCTAGAACCGGGGCTCTCTCACTCTTCTTTCTTCCTTCGAGAGCAAAAGCGGCTTTCTGCTTTTGATATGGGCGACCATGCCCACTTAAATCCTTAAAATAATAAGGTTTGTACTTTGTACACTTTATCCCCCTCTACTTATGCACAATTTCTATTCTTTCTATTTACTTTTCTTTTCCTTTGTTTAAATAGAAATTCGGGGTGTTACACATCGTCATATGTATCAGGATACCCTTAAACAAAAATTAGAATACCTCTCAAATTTAAAAAGTCTAAATTAATATAAGATTAAAAGTTCAATCCTAAAAATAAGTTTATACGACCCTTAAGAAATTTTGAGACCAACTCAATTATTATGAAACAAACTCATAAAAAAAGTAACAAATATACAACAATTAGTTTGGATAAGTAAGTCATTTATCTTGTAAGCCGATTATTTGATAGATTAATTATTAGATTATTAATTAGTAGATTGCTAGAGTAGAGTATTTTAATTAATTAATTTATTTGCTTGAATACTTAATTATTTGAATGATACCATGAATGTTAAATAGGGGTGTAGACAAGTCGTGTCGAGCATGAGATAGTTTTGACATAAGAGAGATTTATCTTGTGCTCGGGCTCGGCTCGTGTAGAATATTAATTGTAAGGCTCGAGCTCATATCGTGTAAAACTTTAATTTCAATACTTGAGTTCTTTTAGTTCAGAATTTTTCAAATTCGAGCTCGGTTTAAGATCCCATTGTTTAAAATTTGATTATTTTTATCATAGTTTTTATATATAATAAAAATTATCTATATAACTATATATTTACTATATTATGTAAAAATTATATAAACAAAGTTCATTTCGAGAGGGCTCGATACGTAAAAATCTCTGACTCGAGCTCGTTTATTAAATGATATATAGTATAAGCTCAAGTTTAAGCTCGGTTCGATACAAAATTTTGGTGTGCCGGACCTGACTAACTCACGACATCGCATGTCTCATTTAAAGCCATAGTATTAAATGTTATTTGTTTTAATTTGATTTTTTTAATCTTCTTGTTGTGTGATCTGACCCAACCCAACTCGAATCGAACCATATCTTAATAATTAGCGATAGAAAACCGACCCTTAAAACTTTTCGACCCAATATTAAAATGAATTTGTTTCGGCTTATATTATATGCTGAAAGTAACTGATTTAATTAATGAAGATAAACAAATAATAGAACTGTCACAAATTAGAACTGTAAATGCCCTCTAGATCTTCAAAGTTCAAACCATAATGATCCCACCTACTTTGTTTTTCTTGTGGTTTCTTAACGTGAAGAACAAACTCTTTTTTAAATAAATTTATCTTTCACTATCTCCATTAAAGTCAACTCTGATACACAAAAGCATCATAGCATATGTTATATGTAGAACATGTTGTTAAAGAAGAATAAGAAGAAGAATGAAGGGGAGTTATCAATACTACAAGATGTTTGGATTTAACCGAAAGTTCAAGATCACTGAACGAAGGCCACCACCGGACGTGATCGAGGCCTTCAGTTTGTGCACCAACAGAGAGTCTCTGATGTCACCAGATCACTTTCGACGATTCTTGATCGAGTTTCAAGGAGAAGAAGGTGTTACAGTTGATCATGCTAAGGTGATAATGGAACAAATGCTGCAGCACCTCAGACCAAACTTTACTCTATGCTCTTTTACTCTTGATGATTTCTTTGAATACCTCTTCATTGATCACCTTAATGGTCCCATTACATCAGAGGTTTGTTATACATCTAACAGTTGATATTTAACTGTTTTTTAAGTAGTATCAAATCGCCACTGTTTTCTGTTTGTATAGCTTGTTCTTTAGTTTACTGTAGTTACCAATTTTACTATTTACTGATTAGCATTTAAAGTAAGTTTTTATAAAGATTTATGGTTTTAAAGTAGTTTTAGAACGCGCTGATAATGTCTATCGATATGCTCAATTTTCATGTACCCTGATACAAGAACAGTTGCATTTTGTTCTGTTATTATTAGTCCTTTCGAATCGAATAAACTCATTAAAGTGTTATCATGTCATGTGTACCAATCACCTGAGAAAAAGATAGTTTTTTCCTTTGTTCTAGCAGGTATGGCGAAGTGGCGATATAGTGCAACTGATTATCTGATTATGATTATTTAGTATCATGTAATCACTTTAAAAACGTACATCCAAACACCCTCTATAACGCGTATATTTTCAGGTGCACCATGACATGACTGCACCATTGCAACATTATTTCATATATACGGGCCACAACTCGTACCTCACAGGAAATCAACTCAATAGTGATTGTAGTGAAGTGCCAATCATCAAAGCTCTTCACAAAGGTGTGAGGGTGATTGAGCTAGATTTGTGGCCTAACAGTACAAAAGACGGAATAGATGTTCTTCACGGGTGGTATGTCATATCACTCTTCTTAATATCCTTTCTCGTCTGTAAACGAGTTCAAAGTTTAGCTGAGTGATTGAATATCTAAACAAAAACAGGACTATGACAACGCCCGTAACACTTGGAAAATGTTTGAAGTCCATTAAAGAGCATGCTTTTGTGAATTCTCCATATCCGGTGATCATCACTTTAGAAGATCATCTTACACCGAATCTTCAAGCTAAAGTCGCAGAGGTTAGCTTTTAGTCTTCTTATTCTTTTGAGTTCTTCCACAGACCCCACCAGTAGCTTGTTATCAGTGAGATTTTACTGGGTACGTTTGAGTGTTCTTAAAGCAGTTCTTACTTAAATTGTTATGGCTTTTAGATGGTCACAGAGATATTTGGGGATATGCTTTATTGCCCAAAAGCAGGAGATCAAGATGAGTTTCCTTCACCTGAAGCATTAAAGCATCGTGTTCTTCTTTCAACAAAACCACCAAAAGAACACCTTGAAAGGGTGAGCTAATTAGCCTTTAAAGTCCATTTTACTACGCGGTTAACTTTATAAAAGGATTCTTTGTTTCATATGGTTCTTGATAGCAGATTATTGGTAATCAGGATGATAAAATGTCCAACTTAAATCATGATTTGTCACAAATTCTTCATATTGACTGTGATGATGAAAATGAAGATGCTGCAAATGAAAAACTTGGGCAAAAAACACCTCCAAAGTACACACAACTCATTGGAATTCATGCTGCTAAAGCGAATAAAGAATTAAAGAAGGCGTTAACAGTTGAAACGGGTAAAGGTAAACGTCTTAGTTTGAGTGAACAAACGCTTGAAAAAGCTGCATCTCTTTATGGAACCGATCTAGTCAGGTAATTTACTAACTAGTGTGTTACGTTTTTGTAAGTTTTTGTGAATCATAACGGGTATGTTTTCGATAGGTTTACTCAAAAGAATATTGTTAGAGTGTTCCCGAAGGGTACACGCGTTACCTCTACAAATTTCAAACCACTTCTTGCATGGATGCATGGTGCGCAGATGGTTGCTTCCAATATGCAGGTGAGTTTTGAAGTTGAGATCATTTGGTATAAAACACATGTTGAGTAACAGGTCAAAACGGGCCGGGCCCTTTACAATTTAGAACATTGTAAATATATATCAATACACTGTAAGCGACAGTTGACCCATTTAACTCGTTGACATGTTATTAATGAAAAAGAACATGAATTAACCGGTCTCGTTATATACATATAATCCTAAGCCATATGCAATTGAAGTACTAATGCATTTGTTAAAAATAGGGATATGGAAAATCGCTATGGATGATGCACGGAATGTTTCGGTCCAATGGAGGGTGTGGTTATGTTAAAAAGCCCGATTTTCTAATGAGAACGGGTTCAAATAATGAGGTGTTTGATCCGCAAGTAACACTACATGTGAAGAAAACCTTGAAGGTAAGTATTAAGTAATGCTCGTCTACTTTTTCATGTTGAGGGGGTGTTTAGACGTGTGTTTTGAAAGCAGTTTCAAATCACACGTGCAAAGACCCTTTTAGTTTCATGTCATGAAACCTCGTGTGAATCTAATGATTCGATTTGATTCTTCAGGTGAGAGTATATATGGGTGACGGGTGGCGTATGGATTTTAGCCAGACTCATTTTGATAAATTCTCACCACCAGATTTCTACACAAAGGTTAGTTATAGAGCCCAATAACCATTTTGACCCGAGTTTCCATTTGACTTTTGAGGTCAAACTTGCGCCTCTGCAAGACTTTTCTGTTTGCAACTTGATATCTAGTCTGTTTGATCTTGAATTAACCAACAGATGTATATGGTTGGAGTCCCGGCCGACGTTTCCAAGAAGAAAACCCGAGTGATTAAAGATGATTGGATGCCCATATGGGATGAAGAGTTCACATTCCTGTTAACAGTCCCGGAGCTAGCTTTACTGAAGATCGTTGTGCGAGAACATGATGTATCCGAGAAGGATGACTTTGGGGGTCAAACATGTTTGCCTGTTTCTGAGTTGAGAACCGGAATTCGATCTGTTCCAATACATAACAAAAAAGGAGAGAATTTGAATCTGTAAAGCTTCTTATGCGGTTTGTTTTTGAGTAGACACACCGCGGTAACTATCTACTTCTTATCCTTTATTCTTTAAGCTCTTTAGATCTTATTACAACTAGTTTGTTAAATCTAAAGCTTTTACTAACAAGACTATTGTAACATATGTTGTAAAGAATTTGATTGATGTATGAAACAATTTAAGATCATGACTCATTGTTGTTTGGAAGGAATATGCAAATAATCTGGTCAATTTACAAACATCCAAAAACTTAGTTCAAGTGGAATGATAAATCTGATGTAACATCAAATCCATTGTTATTGATGCAACATAATCTTACTCTTGAGTTAGGGCTGTAAGCAAGCCAAGCCAAGCCGAGTCGGGTTGGGCTCGGGCTCAGGCTCGGTTCGCTTAATAATCAATCTAAGCTGAGCAACTTGTTTATCTTAACGAGTTAAAACGTTGTATATATGACTTTTATAAATAATTTGTAACATGGGATCTATACACGAGGTGGGTTGGATCGGGTCGAATTCGGATCATCAAGATCAATGTTTATAAATATGCCATGTAGAATCACATCTCACTCTTTTTTGTTCTACAATTCCCAAAATCACAACTTACACTATATATAAATAAAATTAAAAACTTACACTATATATAAATAAAATTAAAATAAAGTTCATTTGAACACCAAATTTATAATTTATATAGTTATATATCATCAAGCAAAATTTATAATTTATATAGTTATATATATCATCAAGCATCATAAATTAAGGCACTAAGAAATCTGATAAGAGCATACGACATCTAAACAATTAAAATCTAAGCTTAACTAAAACAAATCAAAACGAGCCAAACCAAGCTCAACCAAAATCAACGAGAACGAAGTGTATTTACAAATCAAACCAAACCAAACTAGTTTGTTTAAAAGCGAATTGATTTCAAACAAGTTATTTTCAACCGTTTTTCGAAATACTTTAAGCTTCTAACCGTTAGATCAGTATCTAATCAATCTATACATGAAACAAGTCGGGTCGGGTCGGGTGAAATGTGTATAGTTCAATTAGAAGTTCATAACTAGATTCACATCTCACTCTCCCACTACCACCACCCCCAAGATGACCACCACCGTCCACCGCCGTCCGCCACCGTCTTCCCTCTCCGATTCCGACTCCTCCGACTCCGACTCCGCCCAAACCACCACCAACACCGACTTCTCCGCCACCATCTTCCGATCATACATCCAGATCTCCGGCGTCGACTCACCGGACCTCACCAAAATCCGATCATTCATCACCTCACAACGCTCCGGTGCACTGTCATGCCTCATATGCCTCGAACGCATTCGACCCACAGACCCCACGTGGTCCTGCACCTCCCGTTGCTTCGCCGTCTTCCACCTCCTCTGCATCCAATCGTGGGCCCGTCAGTCGTCCGATCAATCGTCCCTACGCGCCGCCGCACGCGGCGCCGATGATCGGAGCTCCGTTTGGAATTGCCCAAATGTCGAATTGAATTCCCCAAAACCCTAATCCCCAAATCCTACACGTGTTTCTGTGGTAAAGTTGAAAACCCAATTCATGATCCTTGGGTTTTGCCCCATTCTTGTGGTGAAATCTGTGATCGATCGTTGATGTATGATTGTGGGCATAGGTGTTTGTTGTTGTGCCACCCGGGTCCCTGCCCGGCCTGCCCGAAACTCGTTAAAGCTCGATGCTTTTGTGGGGGTGTTGAGGATGTTAGAAGATGTGGGTTTAAGGAGTTTTCTTGTAAGAAAACTTGCTCAAAGTTGTTGGATTGTAAGGCACATTGTTGTGTTGAGATATGTCATGATGGTGAGTGTCCACCGTGTCGGGCTCGAGGGGTTTATCGGTGTCATTGCGGTAAGGTCGAAGAGGAGAAAGAGTGTTTTGAGAGGGATTTTAGGTGTGAGATTGCTTGTGAAAAGCTGCTGGGGTGTGGGAAGCATGTGTGTGGGAAAGGGTGTCATGGAGGTGAGTGTGGTGAGTGCCCGTTGCAGGGGAAGCGTAGTTGTTCGTGTGGGAAACGGGTGTATGAAGGGATGGCTTGTGATGTTGTGGTGCCTTCGTGTGGTGGGACGTGTGATAAGAAGCTGCAGTGTGGGATTCATCGGTGTCCCGAGAGGTGTCATCGCGGGCCTTGTGTTGAAACCTGTAGAATTGTTGTTACTAAATCTTGTAAATGTGGGAGCTTGAAGAAACAGGTAAATAGTTGATTGCTTTTTAGTGTTTTTGAGTTTTTATTGATTGTAGTTTGAATATCATTATTATGTAGACGATATAATTGAATTTAGAATAGGTTCCTTGTTATCAAGATGTAGTATGTGAAAGGAAATGTCAACGAGTGCGGGATTGTGGACGTCATGCTTGCAAGCGGCGATGTTGTGATGGTGATTGTCCTCCTTGTTCTGAGGTATGTATTCTGATAGCAGTCCCCATTTTTGTTGTTTTTCTTGATGATTTTCTTCTGAGTATAACTTTTATAATTTGGTCATATCAGATATGTGATAAGAAGCTAAGATGCAAGAATCACAAATGCCCATCTCCTTGCCACAGGTAGCTTGTGTTATCTTGATAATTTTATTTTTTGCTAATGGATATGTGTATTTAAATCGCCGCAACTTTCATAACAATGTGAAAGCCCCCTGCTTGTGGTGTAACCGCTGGTGACAGGCTTCTCACGGTTATAAGAAAAAGGGAAAAAAGTAAAACATCTTAAAATACGTTATTATTACTTCTTACATGACAATATTTTTTAAATTTATGATTTTTAATCTATGTAAGATCTTATATTTTTAGTGACCGGGTTTCATTTTTGTAGAGGTGCTTGTGCTCCATGTCCGGTAATGGTGACTATTTCGTGTTTCTGTGGTGAGACACACTTTGAGGTGAGGCTATAATCGATATGGATGGTATGCTCTTTTGAGATAACATAAGCTTACTGTTACGATCACTTCATTAAATTCTAAGCTTTTCCTTCAAGAGCAATGTTATATGTTATAAAATACCAGTTATGTTTTGCATAAAGTCAGTTATGTGTTGATTTTGCAGTGACATTATGTGCATAGTGAGATACTGATGTTCTTTCTATGTATTAATGTTATTTTTCTTTCTGGGAATATGTATCAGGTTCCTTGTGGTACCGAAAAGGAGCAAAAACCTCCTAAATGTTCCAAACGTTGTCATATAACCCCTTTATGCAGGCATAAACCAATTACTAAGGTAAATAATCGTATCAATGTATGTGCATTTAACTTCTATTTATTAGTTAGCTAAATTGTACCGATGGAACGTATATATATTTTTCCAGCCACATAAGTGCCATTATGGAGCCTGCCCGCCTTGTCGTCTGGTTTGTGATGAAGAATATCCATGTGGACATAAATGCAAACTAAGGTTTCACATCATTTTCTTTATATCATATAATTTTGCTTATTTTTGGTTACTTTATCATAATCGTATATGTTAAATGAAGGTGTCATGGTCCTATACCTCCTCCTAATCCTGAATTTACATTAAGACCAAAGAAGAAGAAACAAAATCTTCACAACGATGGTACTCCTGGTTCTGCGTGCCCACCTTGCCCAGAACTTGTTTGGAGGCCATGTGTTGGTGAACATATTGGAGCCGAGAGGATGGTGAGTGCAAGATTTTTAAGCTAATTTTGTATGTAAACTGTTAACATCATTTGTTCTGAATTTTTTTTATAAAAGATAAAACTTTTAACGTTGTAATGCAGATGGTTTGCTCCAATAATGCAAGATTCTCTTGTGATAATTATTGTGGAAACCTTCTGCCATGCGGCAATCATTTTTGCACTAAAACCTGCCACGCCCTCGAGATTCAATGTGAAGAGTGCAATCTACCTTGCCAACGGGTTAGACCTCCCTAGTTTAACAACTTTTTTTTTCCTATACTTGTCATATAATTATATCAATCTTTTGATTATCTTTTACGGTAATACATCCGTGAAAATGCCTTTTATATCAAAAGTTTCGACCTTTTTCCAGGAGAGGAAACCTTTATGTCCACATTCATGTCCCCTACGATGTCACCCCGAAGAGTGTCCCCCATGTAAGGTGCTAATAAAACGTTCGTGTCATTGTGGTGCTATGGTCCATGTCTTTGAGTGCTTATATTACAACAGTTTGTCTGAAAAGGAGCAAATAGCTGCACGATCATGTGGCGGACCCTGCCACAGGTTTGACTACTCTGTCAACGTGTTTTCAGATATTCGATATTAAGTTTCTGTATGGTCTTTATACTTCATTTTCCTTCGTTGTTTGTTTGTGCAGAAAGCTTCCCAACTGCACACATCTGTGTCCAGAAATATGTCATGTTGGTCAATGTCCTTCACCAGAAAAATGCTCTAAAAAGGTAATACCAACACCATTTATATATGTACGAAACACTAGCCCTCTATACATTTTCGTTTAATCATTAGTTTTTGGTTCTAATCGTGTTTTAACAGGTTGTAGTAAAATGCAAGTGCCAAACCGTGAAAAAGGAGTGGCCATGCCATCAAGTACAAGCTGCTTATCACAGTAGTGGTCGTGATCCAAAAGATATAACTAAAAACCAATTTGGTATTGGACTTCTTGATTGCAACGCAGATTGTAAGAGTAGAGTCAAAGCTGATGATTCAGAGTTGCACCTTCGGAAGTCGATAGTTCCTGAGGTCAAACAATCTTTCTTTCTCTCTAAAAAAGGAATTATTTTATTTTTATTTAAACCTAATTTATAAAGTTTTTGTGTTAATTTCTCAGAAAAAGGAGCCAGATGCGGAAAATCATGTGCGAAAGCGTAAAAGAAGGAAAGAGAAAGTACAAAACGATCACCAAGTTTCCACATTCCAGGTTGGTTTTTCTTTAGCTAGAGGTGGGAATTTTGACCCGTTTCGTAATGATCGGGTCAATTCAGGTTCTTATCTCTTAACGGGTCAAAATGGTCTAATTAGCTTAAAACAAAACGGGTCAAACGGATTAAAGTGTATACTAAACCTTAAATGAATTGTTGAATTATCAATGATTCAATCTTTGTGATAATATTTGCTCACCCTTGTGATAAAATTGAATTTTCAATGATTCAATTTTTGCATATTGGACAGAAAATTATGGGACTTGTGAGGAAGTTATTGCTGATTGTGATCATTTTGGTGAGTTTGATTGCAATGGCTTATTTTGGTTACAAAGGACTTTTATGGGTCAATGATTGGATGAATGAAATGGAAAGTCAAAGACAAAGGAAGAGATATCCAAGAATCTAAGTCTTGAATCTTGATATAATCATACATGAGTGGAGGTTAGTAGCTAGTTGACAAGTTACAAAATCAAGTGGCCAAACCTTTGAAAACATATAGACATTATTGTATTTTCTTTTCATATAGATCTTCAATAGTTATTCTGGAAATAATAAACCTAGAATGCTCTAGAAGTTGTTATTTTTTTAATTTCATTACTTTGATTTGTGTCACATGTTCTAGTTGTCGAGCTTGAATATTAAAAGATGGTAAAGATTTATGAAAAAAATATAAAATAAATAGAAGGGGCTTTAGTATCTTTGAGGTTTTATACGTGCAAGTTTTTAATACAAAATTAGTACACGATTACAATATTTTTAAGTCTTTGTCAACGTTCTTTTATTCAAAGTTGGGTTACGATTACAATATTATAGTTTTAAAAACTCGTTAAAGATGGTGCATTTAATAATCTACACGGTTTCTAGTTGAAGTCTTTGACAATATATTTGAATCGCCTTAGATGTTATTATATCTTCATTTTAATCTTTAAACATCATTTGAAGACTTGTTTGTCACAATCAATGTGTTGGTTACTTCAAAAATATTAAAAAATTTTTCGCAAGTTCTTAAAAACTGTTTTCAATTTGATTTTGTGTTGTAGATCAATGAGAATGGGGCTAGGCAACATGAGCCGTCAAGTTTTACGGTTCGCATAGTATCATTGTTCATCATCTAAAGGTGGCTATCTTTTGATGATTCAAGCAAGCCCCTATTAGTCGACTTTTCAACAATAAATGCTCTTAGACAACAGTAGAACTTGACTTATATGCGAGTGTCAAACTGTCGATTAACATCCTTATTTTTCAATCGAAATATTTTTAGAAGCGTCCTTATTTCAATAGTAATATTCTCAGGTACAATGAGGGTTCCAGAATTTTTTTTATTACGTGGAAAATTTTAATAATCATTTAGCTATCATAATATAATATATTTTCCAGTACAATTCAGGTAAAATCGGGAAGATTTTAATAATCATTTAGCTATCATAATATAATATATTGTTAAAATGGTCTTTAAAATCTTGTATTTGCTAATATATCAAAACACATATTAACACAATTATACTCATAAAATTAATGATATGTAATATGTTTAAACAATTATACTAATCGTGAAAGCGGTTCTCTAACTGAAAACAGTTTTTAAGTAGACGGTTGCTCCCTTCATCCCAATTTAGATACGCCGTTAATCAGGCACAACCATACATTACATAGAACTCATATTTGGGACAATGTGTTAAACGAGTAGTCCATATCTAAAGTAGGAAAAATATAGTCTGTTCATGTGGTCAAACGTTCACTTCCCCAGAAGTTTTTGTTTTCTATGTTCTTGAATCACAACTTTTATCAACAAATCACATGATATATATTGATCATGTTGTTTTTATTCAATTTTATTCTTTTAAAAGTAAGTCGCACCTAAACAACTAAAGAAACTAATCATCGGTGTACTAACCAGTAACCATTGGTCTTGTTTACATGATGTTTGATTTGTTTGAGTGACATATCACACATACATACAAAATGTGAGTGGATCATGTTTTCTATCATATGATAAATAACTAAATAAGCGTTTGGTGGAAAAACAAAGTTATAAAATCGGTATTATCTACCACGACTATAATTTATGATACAGAAAGTCAATGTACCGGTGAAACCACCTCATGTTTTATATGAAAGAAAACAAATCGATAATAAGAAAATATGATTATAGAAAAAAAAAAGGAGATGAAATATTGTGGAACGTATGTTATGGATCACGTGGTGAGACCGGGACTCCAGTAACTAACACACGTGTACCAACATCGAATTTATATGTGATCGTGCATTTCTTCATCACGTATTCACGTTGTACTTGTTTTTATTTTAAGAAAATTATATGTAAATTTAAAGAGTATTTTTATATTTATTTGTGAGCGAGTGTTTATGTTATACAAATTTGTAAAAGTCTTACTATAAAGACATAAGATCTAAAATGATATGGAAAAGGTCGTTTGTATGTTTTTAGATGAACATTTGTATATTTGTATATGGTGTAAGATTCCTGCTACAAGGAGCATGCGAATTAATAAGAGAAAAGTTATGGTTGATATAACCGTTCACTGCGGGCTCTTTGACAATCTTTTAATGATTCAGATTTCTAAATTGTTCAGCACTTAATGGTTTAGATTGTTTGTATCGTGAGCAAATGTCTGAATGGTTCAGACATTTGCTTCTGAATGGTTAAATATTATACTAGTGTTGAATGGTTAAGAGATAAAATGTTAAATGATTAAGAATTCTTATCTAAATTGGTCAGATATTTGCATTTTAATAGTTAAACGATATAGTATCTTTTAATGGTTAAGAAATATTAATGATTCAATATTTTTCTTTTTCTTTGAATAAAATGTTAGTAATGATTTTGATTATAGTGAACTGTAACCCATTTGATAATAAATAGTTGGTATTCAATTTTGGAATTGAGAGGCAGTGGCATCACCGGCCAGTTTAAATGCACATTAATCAGCATTTCATTTTATTTAATATAGTTTGAAACTTAAATTTATATAAGAAGTTACGCAAATATAAATCCCATTAAATAGCTATTTGTTCAAAAAAAGCTACTTGTATAAACTATAGTCATGACTCATTGATTTGTATTTATTTAAATATATTATAACTAGTTTTAATGAACACGTGTATTACACGGGTTTAATAAATAAAATAAAATAAAATTTTATTAATTATTAAATAATATGTGATTTGAATTATTTATAAGTAAGTACTATAAGTGATAAAACATTGATATCAACTTTTTAAAAATTTGTTTTTATACTTTCTTTGTTTTCTCTAAAAAATAAATCAAACATATCGTTTCAAAACAAAACATATTAAAAAATGTTATTTTTAAAATATTTCATGTTTTAAAAAAAAAGTATGTTGTACTTTCTAGAAAATTTTCTTTTTATAAAAATTTGTTTCTCTAATAAACATTAATAAAAAGATCTATTTATTAATCTTTTTAAAAATAGCTTATAATAAAAAAATAGAGAGAGAAACAGAAAAATTTTATTAAGAGTGAATGTGGTGTTGTCATATGCCAACATTTTATGTCATGTGATATCTTTAGTTATCATTTTATTATAATAAAAAGATAAATAAAATTATGAATTAAAATTCTAAATTCATTAATAAATTTATTTATTAGATTTCTTATTTTGATTAGGGACACCATAATTGACATATTATTGGGACCAAGAATGCATCTTTCAGTTTGAATTTTGGCGTCAATTTATAGAGAGTTTATATACTTATATTTGCTTTTGAATTATACCCAAAGTGGACCACTTTCCTTTTCCTTGACCTATTCTCAAATCACAATTTCATGGAATCCTCCACCCCTTGTACTACATGCAATAAGACTGGTACACTTGTAAAATTAGGCAAAGTCTCTTTTACAAGCCAAAAATGACCTTCATAAATGTTTAAATTATATACAAAGAAAGATGAAACCAATTGTTGTTAGCCAACACATCCAAAGGTTAAATACTTAAATCCAAAAAAAAGTACAAAAATGAGACATTTCTAAAGAAAATTAACAGCACCAACCTTGTGGTTCTTGATGCATCAAAATCTTGTTTTATAATCTGATGTTTCACTAACAAAAGAACACAAAAAGAATCCTAATCTTTAATGTTTACAAATATATACCCAGATGAAATCACCCACAAACTATTGTAAAAAATCAAACCCATAAGATCAAAAATGTAAAAAGTCTAGAACTTTATTCAGAAATAATTGAAATCTGACCACTGGAAATGCTACCATGGCTGTCATCACAGAGTGACAATGCTCTTTCCAAAGTACCAACAATATCTGTCATTGTTGGTCTTTCTCTACCTTCCACTTTTACACAATGTTTGGCAGTGTATGCCATCAGCTCCACCGCCTCCGCCTCATTCACCTCTGGCGGACTTACTCTCTTATCAAGTATCTTTGTAAGCTCGTCAGAGGTGATTAGTGGTATGGCATATTCTACTAGACTTATGGGTGTACCACCATTGTTATTATCACTACTCTTGAATATTGCTCTTTTTCCTGTCAAAAGCTCTAGCATCACCACTCCAAGACCATACACATCACTTTTGGTAGTGACTACATTTAGTCCATAGTATTCTGGATCAATGTAGCCGACGGTCCCAGCTGCCTTGGTCAGTCTGTGCTCTGAATCGGAATCAGGGCCCATTAAAGACAACCCGAAATCAGAAACTCTAGCAACCCAATTCGCGTCGAGTAGGATGTTAGATGACTTGATGTCTCTGTGTATTATAGGTGGGACTGCATAGTTATGAAGGTATTCAATTCCTCTAGCAGCATCAAGCGCAATCTTGATCCGCATTTTCCAAGAATTTAACAGGCTGCTACTCTTGTCGACGTTTTTCTTGTCATGTAAATGATCATACAAAGCTCCATTTTTCATGTACTCATAAACCAAAAGTTTCTCTTCCCTCTCTTCACAATAACCAACAAGCCTCACCAAGTGCTTGTGATGGAGGCGCGATAAGAAAGCCAGTTCTGAATCAAACGCGCTTTCTTTCTCTTGAAATTTTTTAGCTTTTAGACTCGTTTCCCCTCTTTTAATGGCGACTTCACGACCATCTAACAGCTTGCCTTTGTACACCACACCAAAACTCCCTGCACCTATTTTGTTCTCGTGAGAAAAGTTGTCGGTCGCTAATGCCAAGTCAGCAAAAGTAAACTCTTCTTCCCTATCAGCTTTAATTGAAGAAGTCCCACTCCTTTGCCTTCTGAAAGCTCTCGATGCTTGTCGCCTGATCGTAGAAGATCTTGAAACCGGGCTGCTGTTTGAAAACTGAGCAGCATTGTGAGTAGTACTAGTAGTAGTGATTGTTGGTTGAACAGAGTTATGTATCTTCTTATTCCCACAACAAACACCAGTCCACCAACAGTAAATTATAGTGCAGATACCTGCAAATGTCCCAATTGATCCAACTATTGCAAAAGCCAATAACCCCCTTTTTAAAGGTCTCGAAGGCGAAGACCGCTGTACACCACCACCTCCATCTGGTGGTGGTGGTGGTGGTGGCAATAAGGGTGCAGCCGGTGGTGATAAACTAGCTAAATGACAAGGCTTACATATTTGCCCAGAGCCAGAACAAAGAGTATCAGATTGAGTATAGGTACTACAAACACAATTAGATCTAACACATGGTCCTGGAAGAATGCTTCTCAATGGAAGCTCAAACCCTAATGGAAATGAACCATTTCTAACCCATCCTTCACCCCAACATATCACAGAGAGATTATTAGTAGTCAATCCACAAGTGAAATCCAATCCAGCAACAATCGATTCGTACGCGATACTGACTTCGTAATCACTCATATTCCCCCCTCCACCTCCCCAACAGATTACAGAATTGTTCAAGCTTCGTAAAGCACAAGTATGATTCAAACCAAGAGCCAATGAAGAAAACTCAAAAGGTTGATGATTTGGTACATCAATCTTCCCGTAATCATTACTACCTCTACAGATCAAATAACCAGTGGAATTCACTCCACAAGCGTGATTACCTCCTACAGCAATGTTAATCATACGAAAATCAGCAAATTCACCTTGAATTGAACTCGCGAGTTGCGAATTTATTCCAAAACAGATGATTCCGTCGGTGTTGTTCATCGGAACACCACACGTAAACCCTAAACCCGATGAAATCGATCGAATTTGAGCGTTTTGAGTCAAAAACTCCTCACGATCCCTCCAACAATCAACGTTCGATCCACTACTATTCGTAATTGCACAAACCTGCGTATCACCAATAGCTAATTGCTTCAAAAGCACCGTTTCGTTGTAGTACAATCGCTTTGGGGTCAAATTAGGGTTCCAACACACGAGACTTGAGCCACCGGACCTAACACCACAGACCAAATCACGACCACCGGCGATTGACTCGAACGAGACGTCGGAGTACACGTCAAACACTAGTCCATTCCGCCAGCATTGGATCCGTTGACTCGGTTGACCGGCGACGATGCCGCAGATAGTGACGTTGGCACCGTAGCTTACGGCGACGGTGGTGGCGGAGCCACCGAGGCCGACGACGGTGTATACGACGGAGAGTAGAACACACACGACGGAGATGACGCCGGAGACTAATGTCGTCATCGGAAGTTCTTATAATAATAATAATAATCGTTAGCGACGGTGTTTTGCATCGGTTGATTTGGTCGGAAAATTGTGTTGAGAGAGATGAAGTAAAAATGAATATTTCAGAATGAATGAATTTATGGTTTTTTTTTTATTTTTATGAATTTATGTTACAGTGAGAATGTTATAGACGTGGGTGACGCTAAGTTGACGTGCTGTCATATAAGTTAAGCTGTAGTTTGATGACACGTGTGAGATGGTCACCGGACTGAAGCTTCGTTTACACGTAGGCAATATTTAGTCATGGGTAGCAACCTTTGACCATTTACTTTTTGAAAATGTTAAGACTATTTTCTTTTTTGTTTTTTAACATGTTATTGATAAAACGATAAAATAAATCTTTTTAAACAAGAGTGGTTAAATTTTGGTTTGGTAGAAATATTCCTCATGGTTCTCGCACGGGAATCTCCATAACAAGCCTAAATATTAAAAAGTTGAATAAAAACAAATCATAACGATTATCAGTTCAACGCAAATAAAATAAAAAAATATAAAAAAAGTTTAACTTACCATCACTGTAAAGGTTTTTGAAAAAAAATGTGTGTTTTTCATTTGTTCTTCCCTTCTCCTTGGTTGCAACCTATAAAAAAGTAACAAAAGGGATCTCGAGAACGATAAAACAAAATTGTTTAAACAAACAAAAATTAATACAGGTCGGGTCGGGACTCAAACCTACGCTTGCAAATTGAAATGTCAAAGCTCCAATCAACTCCTTTAATCTACATTTTTATTCATTTTTTATGTCAGTGATAAGAATTTTAACTTACCATATTATCATCAGTTGTATTATTATCTTATGGGATTGAATCTAACTCTAGTTGTTATGTCACTAAATTCATAATAGTAGAAATGATAATAATTCTAATCTAAACAAAAGGTATATAATATAGTATTGTATTTGTCTTGTTATTATTCATATTTTTAATGTATTTGAGAAGAATTTTAAGTTGACGAGGAAAATTGCGAATTAGCCATTGGAGCTTGTGGTCGTATCTCAAACTTTCTAATGTTTAAAGCTTCTAAGAATGTTCCTGATTGAAAGCAAAATTTCTTTGTTTACGTAATTATACATATTTTACTAACACGTGACTTCTATTTTTATTTAATTTGATATAGATTCTAGACTTATAACCAACATTTGTATTAGCTAAATTTGGTAGCTGACATTCAATATCCTTAAGGTGAATTTTTATGAAACTATAAATATCATCAAACTAGTTAATTTATTTGTTTACTTGTTCTATCGGTTAAACCAAATATGATATCATCATAGTTTTAAGGTATTTACAATTATGAAATTCAAATTACATCTCACATCATATACTTCAAATTTACTTTTTACATACCAACTTTACCTCTTAATTCAAGATTTTATTTTTAACTTGTCATGTTGTACTTCATGAACGCGACCAACATAGCAGATGATTTCAGATCCGATCGGTCAGAGCAGTTCAAGTTTTGAAAAGCTAGATGATAACATAAACAAATATTTAGGCTTGTTTTATCAACTTATGTATAGACACATGAAAATTATACAATAAAATCTGTAACAAAAAGTAGAACATTAAAGCTAAGCTCCAATATTGTTTGTAAATAAAATCCATTAAGAACCCTAATACTAACTTTTATTTATCTTGAAAAGTACGTCTATTTTCTAAATAAATTTGTAACAATACATTTAAAATAATCAGATTGGCCATTTAATTAAGATAATCAGATCGTTATATTTTCTTGTTCGTTCCTATTTTATCGTTATACTAAGCTCCAAAATTATTTAACCAAATTAACTTTTAATGAGTATGATTTATTCGACGAGGCAAACAAAAGGTACAAATACGAATCTACACCCTGTCTGTGTTGGTTTTCTTTCGTTATTTTTTTATACTTAAAAATCTCGTGATAACTATATTAAATTCCATCACAATATAAAAATGAGAATTATTGATGTTATATTTATAGTGTAAACTGAAATACTTATAACGTACTTTATTAATTTATTTTATATTATTCTAGTGGAAACTAATATTATTATAGCATATGAATTGTTTACGTCTCACCGAACATACTAACTACTATTAGCTGGGTGGCCCAAATCATTACAAATTTTCCTTTAGTATTTTTATTTATTTTGACTTTCAAAACATCGAATCATTAAATATATCTCACAATATATATATTTTTCCTCCTAAAACCTCATGTGTTCGGTGTGCAAGAAGCAAAATAAGTTTTTGCAATTAAAATAAAAATAATAAATAAATTAAGGGTTGTACCGGATGTAGTTTTGTAAGTATGTGCATTGCATTAATACCCACCTGAAGTTTATAAGAAGAACAAGTTATCTAATATAGGTTTAATAGAATTTCATTTAAAACTACATGTTATGCCCGACTATTTATGTCTAAAACAAGATACAAATAGAATAAGCATATTGATTAGTTATTTTGATTCAAATTAATATTATTTTACATTTATTATTTAGAATAAAAAATAGATTTATTTAACTTGTAAAAAATTAAATTAAATAATATTGTAGAAATAAAATCATAAAAGCACATGATGTTGTAGTTTTTCATTCCATTGTATTAGTGGGAAAAACGTGTGTTTCACATTGAATACAATAATACAAATTAACTCCTATATTTTAACAAAAGCTTTTAAAATAACATCACATCCAATTTTATAATAATAATAATAATAATAATAATAATAATAATAATAATAATAATAATAATAATATAATAATAATAATAATAATAGTAATAATGATAATAATAATAATAATTATATTATTATTGTTATTGTTATTATTATTATTACATTATTATTATAATAATATTATTATTAATATTATTATTATATAAACAAGCACAGCAAATACGATATATAAAAATGTCATCATGTCAAGGCTCAAGACAAACATGTCGAATACATATATACACACATAAACTTTTCCTCATCATAATCATTGTTATGCACATGAAATGCATACAATTTTGGGTACATAAGTTTCTTATTTAAAAAAAATTAATATATAAATAGATCACTAACAGGTCAATGGGTCATCCTATCATTTTTAATACTTAAATACGAAATCTTAGTCTAGTATTTTAGAATATCATCCGGAGGAAACTCAATATATATGATAAAACATTCGGGGTCAACCTAAAACCTCCCATTTTGTTTTTGTTTCAGATTTAAAATCTCCACAAGTTTTATTAAAGTATTAAAGTCTCTTAGCTTAACCACTTGAACTAATGATTATTGGTACTTATTTTTAAACATTGAAGGTTTTTTTTGGCTAATATCAAACTACCATATTCTTACTACTTTTAAACTGTTTCAAACTAATTTTATCTAATGTCTGGATTTAAACTAAATTTGGATTTAAACTAAACTAAACCCCTAATCTAAGAGGCATTAGTCTTTCTAAAGTGGGATAGTCGACAAGTTTTCTTTTTTTAACATTACAAGTTTATGTTATCTGCGTGGTCTAACGGTCTAATTGAATTAGTGATTAATTCTCACTCATAAATGTAACGTGAATTTAAATTTTTATAAGTACAAGTAGATAAGGTAATTTTAAATGTAAAAGTTGATGTATAAAAAATAATTTTAGCTTATCACAATATCATATCAACCTCTTTACTTTGTTTCAATCATATAAACCACTTTGCTTTGTTTCCAAAATTACAATTTAAAAGAAATTTTTTAAAAGTATTTTCTTCAATATTTATTATTACAATTAATTTCCCCCGGGTGAAAAATCCTCGAGTATATTTTATTTTGTTTTCAAAATAACATATGAATCAAAATCATGACAAAAATTACGGTTAATTCAAAAAACATACATTATTTGATGTATCCTAGTTTATTCGTAATTACTAGATCAAGAAACATACTTGTCAACATCACACATAACATTTACTAAGTTACTACCTTCAATGCCACACCGTCTATATATTTTATCTTTTGATTATCCGGTAAACAACAAGACACATTAGTGAAAATTATTAACAAAGTATACACGTTTTATGTCGCCAAACTCTATCAGAATATATTAAAGATTAAAATATTTTATGTTTTACACGCATCGTCAACCCTCACAAACTATCACAACCCATGATATGAGTGTATTTCCTCTATTTAAATTCTATGGATCGTGTATAACTCAAAATAAATAAAACAAACCGGTAATCTTTTATAGTTGAGATTATTTAAGTTGTGATATCAATTAATAGATATAAAAAGTGTGTGCGTGAATTTATAAACCGACAATTTTAGATAAAAAGAAAAGAAAATGGGAGTGATAATTATGTTGGTCTTTTGGGAAGATTAGGTCTATAAATGGATTGTAAAATACGTTTTAGTTGAAAAAAATACATAAATATTAAGGCCCCACACCACTACTTATGTACCTTAAAAGATGTTGCAAACCGGCATTAGAATTTGCACTTTTGGGTTTGGTGGAATGTTGGGTTGTACTTGTGGGTACAACCAACACAAGCATCAGACTTTTCCACTTAAATGTCCTGCTTTTAGGCTTCACAATTCTCAATTGTCGTCCCCAACTTTCCATTAAATAAACCTATGTTACCTGCCTAAGTTTCTTTTTGTCAAATTTTGTTATAGGTCCCATGACTTTTATACATGTTATATAAGTTTCTTTGTAACCATCACGAAGTTAAATTTACCTATCTAAAAACTTATATACAAAAATGTAGAAAATGAATTATCAGTTGATTCACATTAAACCATCAAATAAGTTAATAATGTTATAATGAGAACAAAGATTAAAATATTACTTAGGTTTAATGAGAGCGCCGAAACAAGTAAATGACTAAAGTAAACATCATGACACAAGGATTTATAAAGGTTCGGTCATAGTGTATGACCTACATACTCTTGAACAACTAGGGTATCCATTTTATTGATGTGTTAATGATTACAACAGATCTTCAAACTATATATAGAACCCGAATTAGAGTTTACAACTTGTTGACAAAGAAATAAGAAAACGAGATCATGACTTGATTTTTTGCATCCTTAGGGCCAATTGTTCTTAGGCAAAAGCCTACACTATATCACCCAACATTACTAACGATTTATTCAAACATTTTTTTTTGACGGTGCTCCTAAATGCCCTTTGACTAAACTTAACAACTTTAAAGGAATAAGAATGTGTACTCGGTACTACATATATCATATTTAACCTAAAAGGATAAAAATTAACAAATACCGGTGGGTTTCCCACCAGCCTGCCATGTGTCTTCACCTAACTGGTCATGAAAAATATTTATTTTCTTTATTGTTTTTTTTAGTTTACTTTCTATATAAATGCATCTATTTCCGAAACCAACACCAAAGATGGTGTGGTGGAAGTGGTTAGCCCCATTTTCTTTCAATTGGGTGACCAAGGTTTTTGCCGAGCAGAGCACCATGCATATTTTATCTTTTGGGCTTTTTTGCTTTTCTTTTCTTATACAATTTTTTTTGTCTTTTAAATTCTAGTCTTTTTTAATTACTTTATTTTGCTTATAAGGTTGTTTTAGTGCGATACATGATAATGTTTTGTATCTATATTTTCAATCTCCAACATGTTTATATGTATCTAGCAGTACACACATTATAAATAATTCAATCAAACAACAACGCAACTAAAATGGATCCAGAAACAAATCACCATCATATATACATTTCTAAATTTCTTGCATAATAATATAACTAGTAGAAGACCCGCGCAATGCGGCGGCAGTAATAATTTACAACACGATACTGGTTTACGTTACTAATTTTTACAAATACCACAATCCTAATTATAGTAACATAAAAATCAAACACAAACAAATTAGTGGTAAATAGGAGGGCTCAAAAGAGACTAAGGTACTGTTGTGAGCCGTTGGTGATTCATCTGAATAAAATAAATCCTCAAATACAGCCAAACATACAACTACCTAATCAAATGATCGATTTGAAGTCGTTTAAATTCTATGATTCCCGATAATATGTAATAAAAAACTAAGTACCCCTTCAATGAGAACTCATATGAATACACGAAAAATAACTTCAAGCAATCATCAATGAAGAATTAAGAACCTCCCTCTATCCATCAAGCAACCCAGTATCTTTTAAGAACCTTATATTTTTATATCACATTCTTCTAGTCTGAAGGAGTCTCATGTTTTAAATCTTTCTAAGCACCCGTATGTACATTTAAAATTTGACTAACCATTACTAACTTTTTGTAACCATCAAACTCCTCAACTTGTTACTTTTTTAGTTGAATGATAGATTGCATATGAGCACCTGATCTATGGGGAGAATCATGAAAACATTTCTTCAGTTTGCATTCTGTTCAATTAAATAATAAAATTTAATGAGTTTTATCATTTATATTTTAAGTAGAATTCATCATTTAAACCTACTAAATCTCGTTCTAATGGAAACAATTAATTTATTAGAGATAAGACTGATTTATTTTTGGGAAAACTTCACTATTTAATATTTTCTTTGACAAAACATATATCTAATAACTAATTTTTTGGATTTGCTACATCTGAGTTTCATATTTATCCCAATTTAATATAAAAATTCTTATTTGAAATAACAACTAAATAAGATATAGATTAGATCATTCGAAAGAAATCGTGATATCCATATACTACAATTCATCATGCCTCTATCGATCAACTTTAATATTGTCTTTGATTTTGACAATAATCAATATGTCAAATAAATATTAGAATAAATTTAAAGATTTATATAAGTTATATACTTAAATATTTAAATAAAATAATATACTTAATTAAAATATTATTTAGTTATAAAAATATAATTAGTAAATATAATTTAAATGTAAATTTCAAACAACAACACAATTAAAATGAATCCAGAAACAAATCACCATCATATATACTTATAAATTCTAAATTTCTTAGCATAATAATATAATTATATCAAATTAGGAGTTTCAAAAGTTAAAAAAGAAAGGTCAAAGTTAAATTTAAATAAAATACCGAAAACATGCTATGGAATTTGTAATAAAAAATGTCTAGTAACCATGACTCTAGTTATTCAATAATAAATTAATGAATATCATTATTGAAGGTCTATATTCAATTGATTATTGATATGACTAAAGATAATGAATACCATTTAATTTGTTGCGACGTATACACGTTTGGCCTACTCCCTTCGATCGTTGACGTTATTTTCACACTTTTATATCTTGAAACCTCTTTTATTATAATTTACACGTACTCGACATCTATGTTTTTTTTGCACTATCTCATTCTTTCATATTAATCTAAATTTTACACCATGCACTTGCGTTACAAGCGTCATGTGGTGTTCCTGAGTCTTCATATTGGCTCACTTATGATCGAGGTTCACTGTTGTCATATTCTGGACTCAATGAAGTGGCCCGATTTCCCACCATCAAGTGCTAAGATGTGTTGGCACTTCTAACAAGCATATTTTCTAAATCGTTGAGACAAAGGTCCAGACCATATCATTTCGATCGTGACATCTATGTGACTAAATAAATGTTGAAGATTTAGTTATCACAAAATTAGCAACAAGAAAAAAATTACAAAAATATATACTATTTTTAAGAGTAATACATGTTAAGAAAAAAAAAGTATCTGGCAATACATCACAACAATTTTTTCAGAACCAAGAGGTATACAAAACCGTCTTACTAGTCCACTAATCATAGTAGATGAATCAAATTAAAAACCGGAGGATGATATAACTATTAATTTAAATTCTAAAAGAATATACAAAACTTATAACAAAATATGATCTAATTCACTTATCATTTATCCGAACATATTGAAATTTTAAAATAATGTGTTTAGGATTTTAAGTATTAAAAAATGATTAGGCTAACTTAAATCATTTCACCATAACATCACTGTGTTGATGAAATGGATTGAAAAAGGAAAATGGCACAACGCTTATGAACACTTTATGCTCTGGTTCATAAAAGTTTTAAAATTACCATACCTGCGTTCTATAATATTCAACCTTTAGTTTGAGACTAAATCACTACCAGAATTATTTTATGAACACTTTTGTGCAAATTGTTGGGTCAACTATTATTCCAATATTTTTGTATATTTACTTTTGTCCTGATGTGACAAACATTCTAAGAAATGACCAAATGACACTTAAAACTTCACGTAGCAACACCAATTAAACAGTTGTCAGTTGTCACTAAACAAAAGTTCACAGGAAATCTGATTCATAGATTGAGACCAACTGACACCATTTTAACCCCAATCCCAACTGTCAACCTTCCCATAAATTTCCGTTAAAAACCTTTCAATTTAATATAAATAAATAGTTATATTATAAAAACAATTTAACATTTGCGACATTAATATTCATAAAAAGAATTTATATTAGAAGTAAAAGTAGATCTAGTTACCCATACCAAGAATGACCCGTAGTTGTTTTTACCTGTAATCCAACCTGACCAACGTGTTTTTTTACCATTTCATGTATGAAAAAAGCAGTACAAAAGATAAAATTGACATTTTCCTTTATGAAATTTGGAGTCATGTATGTATATGATCGTAATAGTTTACATGAGCATATACACCATTGCACCGTATCTCATCTCTGCAGCAAAAACAGACCCCGCATTATACATAAAAAGAAATTAACAAAAAAGTGAACTTCATTCGTAGGGAAACGAGAGCCAGGGGTGTTTCAAGGCTTCTCTAGCTGTCGGGCGCCTTCGTGGGTTGATCTCAAGTAAGTTCTTGATGAAATCGACGAATAATGTATCACTAACTTGTACACGCTCTCCCAATGATGTTTCTTGTGGGGTTATGTATTCCACTTCATTTGTTTCCTGAATGCATCAAAACCAAACAGACATGAATCTTTAAAGTTTAGTGATTATCACTTATGATTTAGAAAGAAAGAAACAAAGAAAGAAACAAACGAACAAACAAACAAACCTCGTTTATGTGATAAAGATCAAACTCATCTGTGAAATATTTGCTCGTTTCTTGACCCCTTTCCAACATATCAAAGTCAATTGGCCCGAGCATTCCAATCACTCGTGCAAGCAAGAACACAACTTCATCGTTTGGAAACAGAACCTAAACGAATTCAAGAAAACACACAAAAGGATTCACAAGGTTTTATGTTATAATGATGGTGAAGATCAAAGCTTTTTAATGAAGACATACATCACCAGATGAGAGTTCAGCTAAGATGCACCCAAGTGACCAAAGGTCGACTTTCTGGTCATACGGGAGACCGAGTATCACTTCAGGAGCCCGATAAGATCGTGATTGCACATATAGTGTCAATTTGTCGGTTCGAAAGCAACTGCTTCCAAGATCAATAATCTTGATCTCACATCGGCTATAGCTTTTGATAAGAATGTTTTCAGGCTTTAGATCACAGTGTATTATTCCCAATTCATGCAAGTAATCCAAAGCTTCCAAACATTGTTTTGTTATGACCTGAAGTTGAACAATAGTCAACATTTCTCATTCAAGAAAAAGATTGCATATGTCATACCTAAAAACCAGAAGTGACAGTTTTGACCCGTTTCTATGAATGGGTCAATTTTGATTATACGTTATCTCAAACGGTTTTAACCATAAGAAAACCTTAACCAAAGGGAGAATAGGTCAAGAAAGTTGAAAGTCAGCAAAAATTTCAATTTTATTTCATACAACCTCTTAAATCGTTTTATTCAAATACTTATATTCTTAGTTTCCTACCGTAATAATATATTTGTAATCACATGATTAGCGCATATATTGTTTAAAGAAAATCAATAAACTGGATAATGAAAGGTATTTTCATTACAACCCGACCTGACTCGTACTAAAAAATTGACCTATATCAAACTCGGCCCGTTACCCAACTGTACTAACAAACAAACCTGTAGCCTGGGCATGGTGAAATAAGGCTCCCCACCAGATTCTTTATTGTATTTTTGAAATTCATACAAGTTAGCGCGCAGCAGTTCGCTGACAATGATGAGATGTTCCTGCAAAAGTTTCAAGAAACTGTTTAATAAATCAACAGAAACAAAATGCAGATTGTGTCAAATATCAAATTACTTCTAACTGCTTACACGGAAATAAAAATAATCATAAAGGCGCAAGATATGGCGCTCATCTGCAGGATCATGCTTGTTTACAAGCTTTAAGAGCTTGATTTCATCTAAACTTTGGTCAAAGAAATCTTTTTCATTCTTTATTATCTTCAAACAAACATCATTTCCTGTTTGAAGATCGCGTGCCTGAATGACTTTACTAAATGCAGCTGAACCTAGATACTCTGAAACCACATATCGGGAGCCAATCACATTGTTTAAAATGATCGGTAGATCCTTGTTCTCTTCAAAACCAGTTCTGCAAATTCAATAAAGTCAGTACATCATGCATCAAAGAAACATCCTTAAATGCAGCAAACCATGAATCAACTAACCTGTTTTTCCTGTGTATGATTCTCAAATCAAATACTTCATATTCATCTTCGTTTCCATTCGCTAATGATACATCAACAGCATCACCTTCATTAACTTTAGCAGCATCATAATCTCTATTTAGGTGAAAGTCAGCATCTTTCTCACACATCTTATTCTGCAAACCGTGGGTTCTTTGGGAATCTCCAACAAGATCATCATCATCAACATAGCATTTATTATTATCCTCAACATCACAAAGATCATTCAAAACAATTCCTTTTACACCATCTTTCAAATACTCAATGGAGGTAGGCCATACTTTATCAAGACGGTTACTTTTCTCTAATAACGGATCAAAATCAAGATCAAGATTGTCATTTTGGTTATCTTTCTCAAATGTCATCACAAACTTGTCCTCACTTGGACCACCAAAAGTATCCGAGATATCAAAGCCAGATGGCATCGCAAAGTCTTCATCTTTCTCTCTATACCAATTTAAATCATTTTGCATGTCGAATTCATGGTAATCACGAGCAGTACCAAACTGAGACAATCTGTCCGATGAAGCATGAGAGCTAGCCCCTCTTGGAGCCCGGATCCCGTATGGATTTGTAAATTCTGCGCAAATCAGTCACAGAAACAATCACTGAACAGGGTGTTACTTACTTTTATAGTCATATGTGTGCTTTTAGCCACAACATTGTGCATAAATGATTAAACGAGATACACATTTGAATCTTTGTGGTCAAATAGTCAATTTCCAAATTCAATGTTAGATTACCTTTTGAATTTATTTTTGAAGTTACAATCTTTTGATATTGCTAGCACTTTCATATGGATTCAATAAACATCCATGATTTCTAATGAACTTAAGCAAACCTTAATTGATTTCTTATCCTAAGTATAACTAACTGGACCACAAACTGAAGTAGTTGATAACAAGTGAAATCTTTTACTCTTTTCACAAACAGTTGTACCTAGTGTGCTTGCGGCTGGGAAGGACCAGATCGATTCATGATATAATGTACGACGCCCTACCCAACATTTGTTCAAGAGATTTTATTTTTCACGCGTTGAACCCGTGATCTCAACGTCACAAAACAACAACCTTATCGGTTAATCCAAAGCCTACACTCAACCTTATCGGTTAATCCAAAGCCTACACTCAACCTCTTTCACAAGGGAAGTTGACAATTTGGAATTTATAGTTTTCATCAAGAATCAAATTCCTATTTCCAAGGAATCCAAGAAAACAATTTTTAAAATCTCAGATAAAAGTAAAAACAAACTGAACAAGAATCCTAAAGTAAACGAACCTAAATCAAACATTACCCAAACACAAACTACCAAATCAACAACGTAATTAAACAAATCACCAACACAAACAATCAATCTTCTTGTTCAATCAAAGCAATGCACATTATAATCATGATCAATTAAAGTCATCGCCTTTGATCGTATGTTAGTACCTGAGGAACCCAAGCTGACAAACTCCTGATCGGAAGACTCATCGGAGGTTACACCATCGTCCACCGTCGTCACCTGCGGAGGGTTCCGGCGACCGGAGGGAATCTTAAGCGGTGGTAGCGGCGGCGGAAAGAGGATACGGTGGAAATCTGAAGAACCCAATTGGGATATTTCGAAGATGTCATCGATGAGTGCAGATTCAGAGGTTGAGAGATGGTGTGTTCTGAGGAATTGGAGTACGGATTCGATGTCTGATGAGTCCATTGCATTGCAGAGGGTGTGTTGGAGAAGAAGATGATGAAGATGATAAAGATGATGAAGATGATGATAATGATGATGATGATGATATTAATGGAGGTCAAATGTGGTGAAGTGGTGGCAATGGATTCTTCATGATTTCTTTATGTGTCGTGAGAGAGAAGGTAGAGACGTGATAGAAGGTTCTGAACTGCAACAGAGAAACTTTTGTTGTCTTTTGATTGAATAAATATATTTTTATATCCTTTGAAAGATTATATATATACACTTTTTATATATATTTGGGTTCAATTTCCACGTGTGATGGGAGTTTCAAGTTAGACCGGTAAAAAAATTTTCATTTGTAATGAGTTTTCTTTTTGAGAATGGTTTCGAGTTGCGTACTCGGATAATTGAAACGATTGGTGGGTTAATAGCTCGTTAGTGATTCAATTAGTCGTTAAACAGTTTTAACATTTTTGTTTTAACTGATGATACGGATCATGACCTGATTGAATATCATTTCGTCATCATTAATCGATAGATCAAAGGCTCTTGGCCTTGCAACGCCTATTGTTTATTCCATTAAATTCGTTGCTAAAATAATAAATTATTATTTGATCATGACCCATTGGATGTCAATTAATTATGGCCCGTTGAATGTCGCCAAGTTCAAGATTTTCATAGTTACCATGGATGAGGATTGATTATGATAATCATATAACAAAACACTATTTGTGGCATGTATTTGTAGTTTATCATAATCTTAACCAATAAATCTTTTTTTCACATTTTGGTATGTGTTCGAGTTGATCACTCATCTAAACATAATATGTAAATTTAACGCTCATATATGTGTAGAAGAAGATCATATGATATATTAAATCATGAAATAAGGTTTTAATATTTCATGTAATAATAGTAACAAAATAACAATCCAAGCATTATTAAGTTTGTTATGATAGCTTATATCTTTTAAATGAAGTAATACACATTCAATGCATCAAATAATTATCATTTTATTATTATTATTATTATTATTATTATCAGGGGTAACTTTGTAAAATAGTAATCAACTTTCAAAAGTGTTCTAGTTAAGTAACTCAAGTTTTAAAAGTGTTCCAATTAGATCACTTATTTTTATATTTTATACAAGTTAAAAATCATAACATATTTTTTATCATGTTATGCTTTTGGATTCAGTTAACAAATATTTTTTTTCTATCTTTTAAAGTTGACATAGAACGTCGACGTAAATTTTAGGCACTTTTTTATTTTTTCATAATTAACATTTTTTATTTTTTAATATAATTTTATATATTGAAAATTCTTACTCCAGTGTCTTTTTTCCATCATTACTTTCTTGTCATAATAAATTTGGTAATGACTCGATTTGATCATTTGGAGATCCAATTTGAGAATAATATGTATGAGTGACTAAATTAGAACACTTTTAAACTTAGTTACTATTCTGTGATATTTTCCCTTATATTATTATATTATTATTATTATTATTATTATTATTATTATTATTATTATATTATTATTATTATTATTATTATTATTTATAAAAAGTATACTCAAACATCAAACAGGAACTCGTGAGGTATTATTAATGTGGAGCCTAATAATGACCAACAAGTTTTGAGGTGAATAAAAATTTGTAAGGGTAATAAATGACTATTTACCATCCATGAGGGGTTTGAATAATTACGAATTACTATTTGTCCCCCGCATTTCATAATGATGTCTAGTGTGTTTTTTTTTTGTTTTTCATTCCCGCCCTCATCTTTCCACTTTTGGACAATTGTGCCCACATTATTTATTAATTATGCTCTTTTTCTTTTTGATTTTTCCTTTTCTTTTCTTTTAGAGATATGCCTTAATTGCTTTTGTTTGGCTTCTTAAATTTCAAACTCATCGTCGTCAAATAGATTTTAAAATATGTTTGAAACTATTGGAGATATAATAAACATATTTAAAGCAATCTTTAAATATATTATTATGAAATAAGAATCAGTTGGTCATTTAAAGAATAAAAATAAATAGTAAATTAGAATAAAAAATAAGAGCTGGTACTATTTATTTTTATATATCAAACTAGGGTTCAAGGTATAGACATTGATATAGATTTAAAAGTAGGACAAGCCGGGTGTTTGTTTGTTGTTCTAATAAAATTAAATCATAGATATAACTTGTAATAAGACTTGCACATTGCAACGACGATATTAAACCATAAAAAAAAACTTGACGTGAAAACATTAATAGAAATAAGTATATTGGTTTTTCACGCGTTACGACTTGCTAAATTTTTTTTTGTTCTTGTATAAAATTATAGATTGATGTTAAGCCATGTATTTACGTTGACAAAGTTCAATTTTTAATATCAAAATAGAATCCTTTAATAAAACAACTTTTATGAGTCGAAAAAAATTGAATTTGTTAAAAGTTGAACACTGAAACGAAATATAACGTTAATAAATTTTATATTAAAACGAACTGTTAGAAAACTAGAAATGAAGAATTTGTTAGATAAATTAGTAACAAGGAAAATGAAATATTTGAAAAATAAAATATGAAAAATTAAAAGCAAAAAAATGAAAGGTATGGCCTTCCACAATATAAACATTACACAATATACTTGTTTGTGTGTTTGTGGGCAAAAAAAATATGACATTACACAATGTCACAATATACTTCTTGTTGTTGGATTGGACATTTGGACGTATACTCCTACATGTTACATGTAGGCTTGCATAAACCGGGTTTTGGGCCGGACCCGGAACCGAGTTCAACCGGGTTCGGTCCGGTCGGGTATTTTTGTACCCAGGTATTGATGAACCCAGGTCGGGTTGGAGGGCCCTAAAACCCTACCCGCCCTACCCGGTTAGGGTTGGGTCGGGACCGGGTCGGGTCCAGAACCGGGTACAACCGGGTTTTGATTTATTTATTTATTTATTATTATTATTATTATTATTATTATTACTATTATTATTATTATACTACTACTACTATTATTATTATTATTATTATTATTATTATTATATTATTATTATTATTATTATTATTATATTATTATTATTATTATTATTACGACGGTTGGAGAGTTGGATGAACCTTGACCAACGGAAGATTGAGAGTGAGTCATATTGAGATTTGAGAGTAAAAGTGTAAGATGAGAGAGTAAACGAGAGTATTTTTGCGTATGTTTTTAGTGTTTAAGGCTTGGGTACCTAACCATATCAACTCACACCTATTTATACTAATTTAAGGGGCAAAAAACAACAAAAAAACAGTCAAAAATGTTACCCAACGGCTATATAGCCGTTAAAAATGGCTAGTTTAAAATAAAAAAACGGTCGAAAACGGGTTGTACCCGGGTTCAACCGGGTCGGGTCGGGTCCGAGAAATTCCATAAAATCCCCAACCGGGTTCAACCCACCAGTTTTTCCAGATACGAACCGGGTACACCCAGTACCGGATTATACCCGGACCCGGGTCCGGGTCGGGTTCGTACCCGGTTTTTTTGTGCAATTCTAGTTACATGTTTAGAATTTTGTATAAGGATTTGCCCTTCTTGTAAACCCAGGCCCATTAAAATTTTACTACTAGCCCATTAAATATTTTGCTCTTCTTGTTTTTAAAGTGGGTCTTTACATGCGGGCCCATCTTTCAATACAAAACCGAGTGGAAAATCGGTTAATATTAATTATATCTATATCGGACAACTTTAGTGAATTTATGGTTCTTTTTACTTTAACCTCAAAGCTTCAACTATTTACGTTTAGTTTGTATTTTTAGTTTTTTTAATTTAATCCCAATGGTTTAATTATTTTTGCTTGGTTAGGATTTTTTTTATACTTACTTTTACAATGAAGTACGGTTTTTATAACGAAATATACTTTTGGGTTTTACGACCTAGTAACGTTCGATTTTACGACTGGGTACGCATTAGGGTTTTACGGCGTAGGGAACGTTGTTGCGACGTACCTTTTATTTGTGTTTTGATACTCGACATCATGTTCATGTCAACGGCTCGGGTTTGAGGTTGTACCCAGCCCATATTTTTGTGCTTTTTGTTTTAGTTTTTACCCTTTGTTTTGGGTTTTGTAAGTGTGTGGATATTATTGTGATTTGGGTTTGTAATCAGATTTTTTGTGTCTTAGAGTTTACGGGAATTACTGTCATTGCTACGTGTTTTGGTGTCCGTGTTATGATATTTGAGATCCTGACGGTATTCCCGTCACAACGCGACAATATATATATATAGCTAGTTACAAGAAATCCAACAAATAGTTCACCCGTCTGATTTTCTCTGTGGGTATATTTATTTGGGTTTTTCAAGTGGTATTTAGTAATGTGACAATAAGCTAAGATGTTCTTGAACATTTTACTACAAAGGTTATTTCAAGTCGTTTGAGTTATGACTTTGATTCGGTAGTCATATGGAGGAACCAGTTATAGTTTTGAAAACAATGTCAAGTTGGATTGTAGTCTCGAAATCGATCATAAAGTGATGGAGCAACTTCTTAAAGCTTCATGCAAAATGTCTAACACAATCCCTTGTAAAATGTCTTTTTGAAATCATCTAATAATAACTTTTCGATTAAATTGTAGCAACATTATAAAAATATGTCAACCTACATAATCAACATCTATTAGATATAGGGTTCTCATTCGGGTTTTTTAATCGGGTTTCGGGTTCCTCAGGTCGGGTTCCTCAAGTTTTTAGATGTAGAAAATCAACCCGAAAACTGAACCAAATAAAATAAATTTAATCAGTATTCGGTTTTTGGTTTTCGGGTTTATTCGGGTCAGATTAATCGGTAATCGGATTGATCCACTTGTAAATTTACAAATCAAAGATAACATAGTATAAAGTGTTTCGGTTTGGTAATTGTATTTGACATCTCTTCGCAAACAAGTTTGGTAGTCATAGTTTAAAAAAAACAAAATCAACTTCTAAATCCACATCTTGTTCGAACATACGCTTAACACAACCAATCATCATAACTGTTATTGCTCGAAAAAAGGTAAAACAATAACACGTTACTAGGCATATACAACGTTTTTCCTTTATATTATTAAGGTCGGACGTACAGGGAGTAACAAACATATATTTAAAACAAATATATGATAATGCTCAAATATGAAATCACTATACCTTGTTTGTTATCGGTTTAGACGGTTTAGTATGAAAGATGGACTGAT
The DNA here is from genome assembly GCA_025506515.1 of Flaveria trinervia. NCBI lineage: Eukaryota > Viridiplantae > Streptophyta > Magnoliopsida > Asterales > Asteraceae > Flaveria > Flaveria trinervia. The sequence goes on from CM046458.1 coordinate 71,168,994, forward strand.
GGAACGATCGAGTTTAAAATTTGTGTCACCGATTGAAAATAGAATGATGGAATGATTAATCGAGTTCATAAAAAGTTAAAAACAGATGACATAGATTGAAATCTTAAAATATAAAATATGGATTGTCAATTTATGACGATATGGTATTCAGGTTATTCGGGTCAACCCGATTTGCCAAAACAACCCAATGACTGACTTAAATAAGAATTTCATATTCGGGTTTGATTGTAATCAGGTTCGGTTTTTTCGGGTTATGCCTTAACCGGGTTCGGGTAGAGTATAATCGGGTTAGGTATTCGGGTTTGGGTAAAAATGACACCCCTAATTAGATATATAGATGGTTGTGACATGTATACACAACATTTTTTTTCGATTGTCTCTTGTTATATAATAGCATGCTAACTTGAACTTTAATTATATACTTATTTAAATTTTATTTATAAATTATAATATATAATTCTTATATATTATATATTAATTATTATTATTATTTATATATTGTTTAATTTGACGTATTTTTAAGAAAAAAACTTCATATTTTATAGGTTTTTTACTTACTGGAGATTAAATTAAGAACTTAACTTTGTTCAAGAGTTATTTTTTTAATATTTTTTGAATTTTTGTTATTATCTATCTAATATTACTTTTATTTAACTGGTTTATTATAAAAGTTTTCATCTTAGTTATCAACACATTACACCGTTTTAACAAAATCGTATATGTTATTATTCATCAAAGAATTTCCAAGAAAGATGAGAATAATAAGGATGCGAGACAAAAAAGGCAAGGCAAAGAACCCCTTAAAAAGAACCAAACTGAACAAGAATTAATTAGGTATCACTAGTTACTGATCTTACATATTAATGGCTTACGAGACTTATATTATAGTCTGTTTAATAAACCCATGACATGTTTATAAATTAATTAATAGCTTTAGTAACTCGCTCGTAAATTATTTCTAGTTGATTTGGCTCGAGCTAGTTGGCTCGTATAATCATAGGCGTTTGAGAGGTGATGACATTATCGGACACTATATTTCGGCTTACACCTAGATGTCATCTAGTCCATTGGGCATAACCCGACACACATACTCTCATAGATGATTCGAGATGCAAAAAATAACGAGTCCTGAGTGGAGTCAATGGCCCGAACAAGAATTAAACCTATAAAAAACAGTTTTACAGGAATTGGTTTTGGTTCCTACCCAAACCACTGATTTGATATTGTTTTGTAAACCGGCATGGTCGAACCAGTTTGAAACCTATTTAACTCATAACTTCTTTTTATTAGTAGTTTGATGTTATGTTACTAATTAGAGGTTTGTTGCTCCAATACATTTCATTCATAACTTTTTTTATTAGTAGTTTGATGTTATGTTACTAATTAATTTGATGCTTTATTTTTTTTGGCCAGCGCATGCTTGTATTATTTGATAGTGTTAGTAAGATTGTTATTTAAGACTTATATAAAACACAAAAAAATCATTAAGAGAAAAACCAAAACAATTTATCAAGTCACAAGCCGCCCTAAGTTGCATACGAGCTTAACTTCAAGCTTGAATTGAGGATTGTGAGGTGAGCCAGTTCACATCACATATAGATTCAAACCCAAGATGATGCTAACTTGACCCCACACATTAATTGAAGAAATCTAGGGTGTCATCAAACCTGAACTTGACGGGAATACCAAAAACCCAAGACATTTGGGACGGGTATGGTGCTGGGTAAGTGGGTATGAGACTGGGTATGGATTTTTTTTAATAGTTTTTGCGGGTTTGAAACGGGTATGATATTACATGATATACCTGTTTACCCGATTAAATATACACGTTTATCCGATTAAGCAACCTATATACCCGATTATATACCAAAATAATTTGGTTTTTCTTTTGTTATTTGAAATATATTATATCTATTTTTAGTTATTTTAAGCATATTATATTATTTTCTTTAGTTCTAATCTTCCTTTCTTTCTGATAATATACTACTTAAATAATTCAGAAATTATACTTTTGATTATTTTTCGAACCTTGGCTGCTATTAGAAGAGAGTCAACAAGACGTTAGCATATAGATTTAGTCAAAAAAGACATCAGCAAAGAGATTTGGGCGAAATGTTAAAGAAATACCCGATGGGATACTCGTTTGAGTATTATTCATAAAATAAATTGGTATATCCGATTATCCACGGGTACGCTTGATACATACCTGACGAGTTTTAGCCGGATATGAGACATACTTTTCTAATCAAGTATGGTGTTGGGATTATTTAAACCCGTCCCACTACTATCTCTAAAAAAGTTTGATGTACCGGACCCACCTTACAATTTATAACACGTGTAGGAAGATGTGTATAATTTTTTTGGTCTATGAGCTTTTTTTTTAAAATATAAAAAGTTGAATGTTTGATGGAACAATCCACTTGACTATTTGCTTATTGGTTTGTCTTGCCTACCAATTTAGTTCAATCACACCCGTATTATATTGATCACATGCTCTTTCTATAGTGGGAAAGTAGGAAACCTACGTTCATAATTATTTGTTACTATCTTGATAATTTATAATTTTTATTTAAATAATAATAGAAATTTTTGCATATTGAATTTTCTTCGCATTTGTGATCCTTAATTAATCATATCATGCTCTAGTCTTAAAATGAAACATTTTTAATCTGTTTAAGATTTGGACATGATCGATCAATAAAACTTATAATTAGATTAAACTTATATTTTGCATATACGCTTGTTATAATTGTTATCTTATGTGATTAAATGATTATTCCATTTATCACATAACTAGAATGATTAGTAGTATATCTGAACATGTTGATGCTTATTAAGAGAGATGTCTGCCTAATAATTGTTTGTTACGACAAAATACCATGATGTTTTTCTTACATTTGCATGTTTTAAGAACCAGAAGTTAGCTTAAAATCAAGTAAGTTCGGTGACTATTACAAAACAGATATTGAACCTAATATCTTTAATGTTATGATCACTCATTTGTCGTTTACGATTTGAGTCGGAAGGTGGATATTTTGTTTGTTAGTGTTCATTTGATATAACATAAAATTGAGTTTTGTTATCGATCGGCCTACCAATTCAAATTGGTCACATCCTTACTATATCGGACAAATTATCTTTCCAAAATGTGAACCTATCTTAGTAATTTAATAAGCAACACTAATAAAGAGACGAAAATAAGAAATTTGATTCATATCGATAAGGACGAAATTTAATTATTTTATTTGTTTTTAAGTAACCTCTTTTTCAAAAAGAGGACATTATATAATATAAATATGACACTTACACAAGAAGTACAAGAGCATTACATTATCAACCAATAAAAAAACATGAGCCAATAGTAGTCATATGAAGAAAAGTTGACCCATAAATGGCTCATATGAATCCTTTAAGGTTTGTTTAAATATAACTTATAATAAAAAGTGGATTTTAAAACATATTAAATTGCAATACATGCATCTAAGTCTTTCTTTATTTAGAAAGTTATTAAGTGATATATAATTGCACAAGATTGATATACATACTCTAGTACATAACATAAAGGTCATCTTTGTGACTTTAAAGACTCTACTTGGGACTTCCCTTGCGGACCTCTAGTTCTTATGTAAAGTCGGTATTCATCAAAAGTCATCGAGGGGTAGAGAGAGGGTCTCTCGGGTGTTATCAGTTCTGGTGCCGGATGAATAAGCAAATCACCCTTCGGATTATAGAAATACGCCAATGACACTCGTTCTTGGTTGGAATTCACTATCACCCTATGTTCAACACTCTTGTATATAGAGTTGCTTATAACCTAAAAAACAAGATATAAAACATGATGAGAATGATAGGTTAAAGAGCCGATACATACCATATATAATACATGTGCTATATATATATCATCGATCTAACGATACAAATTTAATAGTAAGAGTACTATTAAATATCCCTTTTGAGATTAAGGATTCGAGTCCCGTCTATACAGCTCATTATAAATTAGTTGTGTTATAAATTAAATAGAATACGGTAATCTAACATACGAAAAATATATGAAAAACTAACGTGAAATTAAAGTACGCTCATATGGATAGACCCAATTGACATGTGCATTTAATGTTTTTGTCGTTCACATGTGAATGGGAATGTGCATCTTATGGATCTATAAAGAGAAACGTGACACTTAAAACAAAAGAAGCCATTAAATATATGGCCCTTATTTGAGTTATTTCCACTTAATAGAATTGACATATCTTCGAATAAAGTATTATTATCGGGATAAAAAAAGGTCGAGTCGATTTTAATGTTGTTAGCTTCAGTTCTGTTCGTTAAGAGTTTTACTTTTAAGCTAGAGCTCGATTAGTATATATATATATATGTATATATTTTATCTTATTATATGTAATAATTATCATGAAAACATGTAACTAATATGTTAAACGAAGACTACATAAATTATAAGTTTGTTAAGGTATAAATTTCAGGCAATACCTACTTTATTAAGTGAGCCTAATAGAATCTAAAGCACGAGCTTATGTTTTTTTAAAGCTTGGATTGATTTGTGTTTGTAGTGAACAGATCTTAAGTTACTCACTAGCAGCTCGTCTAGTTTACATCCCGTCTTATAATCACTAAATCTATTAATTTCTAGTCGAAAAAAAAATTGTACCTGAATTTGATCCCCAACGTTGACGATGATCCCATGCCGAACCATTTTTACTGTAACCCATTGCTGGTGTCGTCGGACTTGAAGCCCGCTAACATTCTCATCGGGGAGGAGAAAGGTGATACCCCCGGGATCAGAATGGGACGAAAGACCTAGGGTTAAGTCAGGTTGCGGACATTTTGGGTAAAAGTTTACTCTCAAACACGCCCCGACATCCTCTCCACCAAACGCGTTTTGAAGATAATCGGGTTTTAACCCGAGGGTAATCGAAAAAACCTCTAACAAAATGTTACCCAACCGGACTATTTCCTTAGAGTATTCTTCCACAATTTCCCTATATCAAAACATGCAAATGTTTAGCTACAACAATCACTCATGCAAGTCTTTAAATCAATCACTCATGCAAGTCTTTAAATCAATCACTCATGCAAGTCTTTAAATGCATGCAAATATAGTTTGGGGGCGAGTTTAAATAATAACAATAAATAAGAACCACAAAAACAGTAAAAACAGTTACATGTGATGAAATAAGATAATTACATGCATTAAGATACAGAAAAAAATACAGTTAATGAAAACCGTCTTATGTATCACAATTAAAGTTTCAGCTGACCTTAAAGAAGATGGTTTCTCAGGCCATTTATTATGATCCTTTAAAGAAGAAGGAAGATAGTGAAGGAAATAATAATCACTCCAATCAAGTATTGCACCCTTTTGAACCCCTAATCTGCTCCCATAACCTTCATATGTCATCGGCGAATTCGCGTATTTCTGCTTCACCTCCATCGACTCATGAAAAAACTCGCGCCAAATCTCTCGTGCACCATCGACTAACTCGGGCCTCAACCCATGGTTAACGACCTGGAAAAACCCCCACTCGCGACACGCGTGGGCTATCTCGTTCATCGTAGCTTCACGAGCGGTCGGATCAGTGTCAGTCAGGCCCGAGAGGTCGATTAGGGGTATGTTTATGTCGGATAATGATGAGTTTAGGGACGGCCGATCGGATGGTGGCTTGATGTATCTCTCGGGAATGATCGGTTCCCCGGTTTCTGATAACGACTGGACTCGAACCACGGGTTCGGGCCAGTCGCAAGGGCAACCATGGTTGATGGTTGAGGAGATATGTTGGGGATTATGAGGGGGTGGTGGTGGTGGTTTTAAAGGGTGAGGTGCATGTGGATGTTGATGATAAAGGGGTGAAGGAAAACGTGGGATTATGAATACTTTATATGTATGTGGGGCTGTGTGTTTGGTGTGCGTAACAGGACCACATGTCACGACTCACGAGTTTTAAACATGAAGGCCGACATCATATTGGGCTTATGAGGTTTGAAGGTTATTTGATCTTTAACATGTGTAGAAAGATAAAGTGTTTACATACTGTTTTATTACAGGCTAATAAAACAAGTTTTATCGTGTTTAATATGTTAAAGATTACGCGCATAGCTCACGTATCAAATATGCAAAAAACTTGTTTAACTATCTATATATTATGTTTATAATTTTTTATGCTTTTATGAACTATGAATTTGAAATAATAAAATCTAGCCTCTTGATTTTAATTATTTTAAAAAATATAAAAAAATTAAAAATATTTTTGTATTAAAGAAGTTTAGTCGTGTGATAAACAAGATGATAATTAACAGCCCTAATTTCATTGTTTATTATTGGTTCAAAATTGGTTCGAATTTGGTTCGGGGTGGACCTAATCTGGTTTCACTCAACAAGGATTAAAACCAAGTTGGATATTGGTCGGTCGGGTTGAAACCATTTGATTTTTTTATATATTTTAAAAAAAGTTGACGTATGTATTTTTAACACAGATTTCACCTTCAAGACTTGAATTTTTATTTTTTTAAATTGACGATTAGTTCAAAGATCACAACTAATGCTTGATTGAGTTAGCAACGGTGCCTAACCCTACTTTGAAATTCAGATGTTCAACTTTTTATGGTATGGCGATTAGTTGAAATGAAGATCACAACTAATGCTCGGTATCGATTGTTATTTCTTATGTTTATATGTTTAATAGATGTTATAACTTTCGGGACGAACAAGACGTAAAAGAATTAGGTTATTAATTTTCTCTAGTGTTAAGATTCGTGACGGGTGAAATCATGAATATAATTACATAAACTTGGCAAACTATATATATCTTCTTCTTTTTTCTTAAAAGGGGGTTTAATATTCAATCGTGTGAGCTTGTTCAACAACTTAGTGTTTAACGGTAAGAACCTCCCTATATTTTCTTTTCCAATTATTTGGAAATTCTTTTATATCAGTCACATGAAAAATTACAAAATTATAAAAGAACTAAGTGTCCTTTTTTCAATCAATGTTTTTTCATAATAATTGCAATGTGAATTCAAATATTTAAACTTTATCATTTTCCATTCAAAGGATCATTAAAATTATTATTTGAATTCATTTAGTTACACTTAATTGAAACCCTTAAGGCGTTAACATATTCCCGGTAACTTTTTTACATTTGAGGTATTTTAATAAAAAACAATTAAAAAATAAAAAATCAACCTCACATGAGAGGTTTATACATTCATTCTATTTTGATAACCTACATTATGATTTGACTCCATATGTTATAAAAATGATTCATTTTTAACTTTATAAAACATGCATCACAAAAAATATATATAAATAAACAAACATGTCATATAACACAAATTTTTGAATAATAACTATAAAATCTTTGAATTCAAATGATAAAATTTAAACTTATGAATTCAAATGATAATTTCTATAAAATCAAAAGGACACTCAACTCTTTATAAAACATGACTAAAATAAAGAAAATGAGACAAACTTTAAAAAGTACCACGATTAAAGGTGGATTATGGTGTGAATTATGACGGTGGGAGATATACCATGTTGGTTCGCGGAGGGTATATGAGTCTTCGTGATTTTAGTTTTTTGAAGTCATTTTAATATAACTAAATTTACTTAAGAATAAATGAAAATATTATAACAAACATTGATACGAGTATATGTATAAAGTGTATACTTACTAAAAGTTGTTCTAATTTCTAGAACTAAGTAATATGTAGTTCAAAGTGGGCAAAAACCGGATCCAGATTGAAAAACAAATAAGTGATAGCAACTGATAATCAATATAATAAGTTTTGTAGTATTTGGCTAGCAACTTAAGCATCGGTATCAATTATGCATCAAAAGTAAAATGATATTCCATAAAAACTATGGTTTCAATAGCAATTATAAACTTTGGTAGCAACTATGTTGCTACCAATGATTTAAATTTCATGAATAAATTAATTACTATTGATGTAAATATCAACGATAGTTATAACTATCAATAGTTACGTCGATTATATATGGATATGGTAATTAACTGTACCATTTTAACCCCTATGCAAAAAGAATGGGCCGGTCTGATTTTAACAATCTAATTCAATAGAATTCGCATACACTTTCACCAAGAAATCTCTATGTTTGTTCTAGACAATTTATTTTTGTCATTTTAAATTGAGTACTTCGTGTATACGAACAAAACATTTCAATCATAAATATCTAATATAATTTAAACAAAAGATTCATGCATATTGAAAGCAAAGTTATATTTCCTTCTAAATTGTGAAAATGGTGGTACTATTTCAATCAAGTTAATTTACTGTTTTCCAAATTCTTGTCACAATATTGAAAGCAAAGTTATCTTTCCTTCAAAATTGTACTTGAACATGTTTTTTTTCTCTCTTAATTTTCTTGTTTACTTATGTAGTTCGTTGAAATATGATTACACCATCCGCTAATTTCTAGAGTTTTCAACGTATATCAAACATCACAAACTAATATTAATATGCTCAAAATAAAGTTGAAAATATAAGCAGCCAGCAAATATCAACTGTTATAAAACCTTTTGCTCTTATTGACATAAATACATGTATATCTCAACCGCATTGATAGTAACCATATCCAAACCCAACCGCATTGTAGACATAAATTAAATAGAGCGTGATTTGATAATGTTGTAACGTTGATTTTGTCAATCACCATGTATTTATACCACTATGATAACCTTGTATACCGTTTTGCTTACAAACAAAATGATTTATACAAGATCTTATAGTACGAGAGACATAAAGTTTTTCATTTATTTTTTCTTCAAGAAGTTTTCTTTTCGACATATTTCCCAATTTCTGGAGCAAATTCTCTCATCCACTCTCTATCCACTTTAAGAAAAACATTTCTTGTTATGTAACTGAAATAAATATTTAATTAAGCTAAACTAATAATATACTTAGCTCATCCATTTTTACTAAACAAATAATCTGTGCACTAGTTTCTGCAACAACTTACTTTTGGTATTTCAAAATAAGCTAGTAGCTTTACAAAGTTACCTATCTTTTTAATTTAAGATCAAGAATGTTAATTTAGTCTTTATATATTTCCTTAATTGTAACACCACAAAACTACTATAAATACATTCTACAAAAGAGATCACGAGATCGCAAAACAAATTTTATCATGTTTAACAGGTTAAAGATGACGCGAGTAACATAATTATCAAACATGAAAATGACTTGTTTAACTACCTATTTTGTACACCTATATTTTTTTATAAATGTTTTTAAATACAAAAATGAAAAATAATGAAGTCTAGCCACCTAATTTCAATTATTTTAAAAATTGAAAACATCGCCAGAGATTTAAAGTTTTACATTTATTTTTTCTTCAAGAAGTTTTCTTTTCGACATATTTCCCAATTTATGGTGCAAATTCCGTCACCCACTCTCTATCCACTTTAAGAAAAACATGTCTTCTTATGTAAATTTTTTTAACAGATTTAATCGTGTTAAAAACATATAAAACATTACCAGCCCTACCCACACGACTCGCATGTGCGTGTGGCACGTTGCCATGGCAGTAATGGGCTGAGACTAGCGTTGTAGCGGTAGCGGCTGGTTCGCGCCGGGTAGGAGTGTTCAAAGTCGGATATCCGAAAATTTCGGATAGTGAAAATCACTATCCGAATCCGTATGAAATTCTGATATCCGAAATTTCGGATACGAATTTGGACAGTGATTCGGATATCCGAAATTCATTTTTTATTTTTTAGTTTTTTTACAATAATTAGGCATATAATATTATAAAAATAATATAAAAACAAATCATATAATAAAAGTCACATATACATTAAAAAATCTCAATCTAAAGTAAAAATATATGTAAAATTCAAAAAAATTAAAAAATATTTTTTTAGTTTTCGGATAACCGGATATCCGAATATCCGAAACTTTTAAAAAATCACTATCCGAATCCGAATATGAATTTTCGGATATCCGAAAATTCAGATATTTCGGATTCGAATTTTCGAATCGGATTCTCGGATTCGGATATTTTTGAACACTCCTAGCGCCGGGCGGCACGGTGATTTGGTAGCAAGGAAGACGGGGTGTTTGTGTTTTCAGGCTTGCAGCCCATTGGGAAAGAAAAATATTTCACATATTCACCCTTTCATGCTCATTGTTGTGAATTGTGATTCTTCAGCCCAAAAGCAACAAAACGGCCCAGTATTCTGGGTTTTTCCAAAAACAAAAATCCGAGCTAAAAACGGACTAAAAGGCCACCAACATTGGGCCTGAATCGGCCCACATCGTCCATAAGTTTCCGTTGTAGTTTTCAAAGTCAAACTCAACAAACCGAGTAAAACCCAGTCAAACATGCATCTACATTCGCATTTGAATTCGAATTTGCATTTGAATTTGCATTTCATTTACCACTTCACCATTATTAAACACCTTAACGTACCCCAAGAAACCGACAAACAGAACCCCATAGCGAAGAAAACTCACACCTTCCTCCTCCCTTCCCCACCTTCATCCCCCGTGTGTCCTTTTATTCTTTATTTATATCTTCAATTCAACCTTTATTCACTCATCGTTCATCCCAATTCATCATACATTCATCAATCATAATCATCATCATCATCACATCTCTTTACAGCTAGTTTCACTTGTTTTCTCCATCATTCCATCTGGGTATGTAGAAAGTAGAATCTTTTTCACTCAATCATAAGTTGTTGTTAGTTCTTGATTTGGAATATACAGCTCATTTCTCTCTGTTCTTGTTCGTCGATGCGGTTGTTGCTGATTGTTTATTGTTAATTGTTGATTTATAGCTGTTAATTTGGGGTGTTTTTATGGTTTTGCAGAGGTCTTGATGTGTAAAGGGGCAGGTTTAATCATGAAGGGAGATAATTTTCAGGAGAATAAAATTGGGGTTTTTTTTGATTCATCGATTTTGCTCGAATTAGCAGCTGCAGATGATGTTTTAGGGTTCGAATCAGAAGTGGAAAGATGTAAATTGAGTATTGACGATGGTGGTTTTTGGTACGGAAGAAGAAACGGGGGTAATCGGAAGATGGGGTTTGAAGAACGAACTCCGGCGATGATCGCAGCCTTGTACGGCAGCACAAACATCCTAAACCACCTAATCGCCACCCACAAAGTCGACGTCAACAAAGCTTCCGCCACCGACGGCGCCACCGCCCTCCACTGCGCCGCCTCCGGCGGCGCCCCTTCCGCCATCGACACCGTGAAGCTCTTACTATCCGCCTCCGCCGATCCCAATTTAACCGACGATAACGGCAACAAACCAGTGGATTTAATCGCTCGTGGGCTCAAATCATCAAAAAGAAAAGCTTTAACGATGCTATTGAATGGTTTATCGATGAACGATGATGAAATCGATCAACCAGAAGCTGTTGCAACGAAGAAAGAATACCCTGTTGATGTACCGTTGCCTGATATTAACGACGGTGTGTACGGAACCGATGAGTTTCGTATGTATATGTTTAAGGTCAAACCGTGCTCGAGAGCGTATTCGCACGATTGGACCGAGTGCCCGTTCGTTCACCCCGGCGAAAACGCTCGCCGGCGTGACCCAACGAAGCACCAGTACACGTGCGTCCCTTGTCCGGAGTTCCGGAAAGGGAGCTGTGTGAAAGGAGATAGTTGTGAGTACGCGCACGGGGTGTTCGAGTCGTGGCTACACCCCGCGCAGTACCGCACGCGCTTGTGTAAGGACGAAACGGGGTGTGCACGAAAAGTGTGTTTTTTCGCGCACAAGGTTGAGGAGTTGAGGCCTTTGTATGCGTCCACGGGGTCGGCGGTTCCCTCGCCGAAATCGGGCCCTATTGAAATGGGCTCGATGAGCCCCTTAGCCCTGGGTTCCACTTCACCGGGGTCGCCTCTAGTGGCCCCGGTGAACGGGAACCCATGGCAGAACAAATTTGTTCATACAACGCCCCCGGCGTTGCAGCTTCCGGGTAGCCGGTTGAAGACGTCGGTAAACGCTAGAGATTTGAAGATGGAGATTGAGTTGCTACAAAGGCAACAAATGATTGATGACTTGTCAAGTAATCTTTACAATACTAGATTTGGGGACATGAAGTCTACTAATCTAGATGATGTTTTTGGTTCGCCATCTGGACAACAAATCCGGAAAGACTCTGGCCTGAGCCCGAACCCACTACGGGCAACCTACCCGTCGTCTCCGGGTAGGAAGCCCATGGGTTTTGGGTTTGATTCATCGGCTGCGGTAGCGCAAGCACTGATGAATTCGAGGTCTGTTTCTTTTGGCAAACAGAGGAGCCAGAGTTTTATTGACCGGGGACATCAGAGCATGAGTCCCCGGTCAGTGACACAGACCTCCACTCAAAACACTTATCCCGAGTGGGGTTCGCCTGATGGGAAGGTGGACTGGGGTTTCAACAGTGAAGATGCTAATAAGCTCAGAAAGTCGGCATCTTTCGGGTTCAAGAGTGGAAACTTGGGTTCACCCATGAAGGCAAATCGTGAGCTGGATGGTCCGTGGGCTGGAGCCGGGCTGTATAGTTCGTCCGAGAAGATGCCGGAGTGGTTTGAGCCGACGTACATAGAGCAAGAACAACTCATTGTATAAGATATTAAGATCAAAAGCTTCTTTAATTCTTTGATGACTATTGATTACATATATTTCATTGTAGTAGATGAAGAAGATGACTCTTGATTAACTTTAGAAAAAGTTAGAACATGAAGAGGTCAAATTTTCTTGTTTTTTTGGAATAATTTGATGTAATATGTTTCTCATAATTTTCCAAATGGAAATTTAAGTTGTTATATTGATACCCACTCTTTTAATAAGTCAAATTAGTGGTTTGATGATCAATTTTCCATTGGAATTCATATTATATGCATTCAAAGAACTATATACGATGTCATGTTATAAGACGTGAATTATTGGAGCGAAAACGACACAAAAAGCAGGCAAGTTTGGTCAATGTAGGTCTAATTTCATGCTGGAAACTTTATACTTTATAATGAAAATGTAAACTTTATACTCATGCTTTTTTATTTGTAAGTTGTATGAAAGATACTCCTTTAATTTTGTAAAATAAAATTATCTTGGGTTATGTTCTTCTCCAAACCAGCTAAAAAATAGTTGTACAATCGGTGATGGGACTAAAACTTTAATGATCAAAACTTCTTTTATACTATAAATAATGGTGATCGAAGTTTCTTTTGTACAATAACTAAGTGCTCAAACTTGTAAATTTTGATGATCGAAAGCATAGGCGGATCTATATGGAGCCGAGACGTAGCCTTCGCTACCCCTCAATTTTTTACGGGTAGTGTATTTACGCTTTATATATATGAGAAATCATTGGGCTTTCAAAATATAAAAGCGAGAACTAAAAGCTTAAGTTGCTTTGAGTAGCTTTTAAAATAAACGGATTTCTAACATAAATAAAGTTATTTGTTCAATATGAGGTAAATTGTTTTTTCAACTCATTTATTTTTTTACCGTTGACATCTGTTATAAATACTCGTATATAAACATAATTAATCATAGAGACTAGACATCGTTATGACCCATTATTTTACATGGACAAAACAACATGGATCGCCTAAGGCTTCAAAAACATCCTATTGTGACTCATCATCCTCGATAATGTTTGCCTCAACCTCATAAAGATACGTAAATAAGTATGACATCATTTGTAGTATTATTGATTTGCCTAACGTTTCACAAGCGCCCCCTTGTGACTCATCGTCGTCAACGATGTTTGCCTCATAATCGTAATATAACATGAGTATCTTTGATATAACTCATTACATGTGACGTCTCATATCAACTGATATTGTTTGTTTTGCCCGTAAAGAGTTCACATCTATCCATCTTGAAACTACTTCCACCTAAAAGCACATATAGGAGTAGGGTTTTCATCCTATCAACAAACAATCTATCCAAAACACATTGATAGTACTATCCAAAACACATTGATAGTACTTAAAGTAGGGCATTTCTTCACAACCTTTTATGGTTCATGTGGATGAGTCGATTTTAGATTTGAATAAAGTTTCACATTTCAATTGCCAATAAGTAACTCCAGCTTTTGCAAGGAACAGTGAGAAGATATACATCTTCGGATTGACAAAGAAGAAGAAAGAAAATGTGATTATCGTTTTATTTTTTTCATTTGTTGTTCTTAGTGAGATGGGTAAATAGTTATTTTACATTGATCTAAAATATTTGTAATATCCGGTAATGAAAATAATCACATATAAGTTGGGGCTAATATTACAATATGAATTTACCATAATGACAATTTGATTAATTCACTCTAAGGCTAAACACGTGTCTAATAATTTGCTTGGAAAAATAAGTATAACCGGAACAAATGACTCGAGGCAATTAGTTCGAATAAATGTTGTGTGACTTTTAAAGTTATCCTTTGCATAATTTTACACTATTTGTATATGTCTTTCTTAACAAACATCTGTTACTATACATGTATTCTACTTTTAAAATTACTACATCTACAGTTTTCATATCAATTACAACCCCATGCTGCTATCACTGTCTCTCTCTACAACTACAAGTATAATCAAAGTCGCTCTCTTTCTCTTTGTTCTTTAATATAGTATCAATACAGATTGTAAAGTACTTATATTATACTAGCAATTTGTCATTCAATATGTTATAACTTGACGCGGTTTTACCTTGATGGATAAAAGTTGGATCCAAGTTGTGTACCAACCCAAATTTTAGCTCGACGAGTTATGAGCCAACTTGTATGGTTTCAAGCTCAAGCTAGAGTTAATGCCGACTTTGGCTCCACTCGCTCGAGAAACAACTATAAATTAACCAAGTATATGTGAAAAATGTATACTTAAATACCTCAAAAAAATTGTTTATTTATTCAATAATTTGATTTCTATGAAAAGGTAAGTGCGATTTGATGTAATTTTAACTAGTTTTTTCTCCTCATGTTACATAACAGTAGTCTAATCAACTTTTTCACATGCAACATTATTTTTACTTTGGTCATTATCTGACTCAGTTCATTAGAAACCATAAATAGTTTAATGGCTAAATTCTAACTTTAAACTTTAATGACCAAAGTCACACGTTATACGACGTGAGTCTGGTCAATTTTCCCAATACAATACCGCGTTACTTTGGTTGTTATGGGTTCGTCTCGTTGAAAACCATAAAATCTAAGTTTGGCGGCGAAACTCAAATACTAAATTTCAATGATTAAACTAAAAGAAAACTTCATTGTAAATATATTAGTGATTAAACTCTAAGATCTCAAATTTAGTTGGTCAAGAGTCTAAAATACAAATCGGTAAGATCCTAAAATTTTAATGTCAAAATAAAAAAAAAATCAGCAGCCAAAACAAAATATTAAACTTTAAAGGCCAAACTCAATAAAATAAAATTTAACCGTAAATAATTTAGTGTCCGAGTTCTGATATACTTTAGTTTATAAAAACCAGTTTTGAATTTATTACATAAATTTTCATGCTTAAATAAATCTCCTCTTTCTCTTTCTATTCCATACAAACCCATGTGGTTAAAGTTAAAAAGTAAACAAAATTCAATGGCCAAATTTAAAAGCTAATAAGTAACTGTATCACTTAATATATATATATATATTATATATATATATATATATATATATATATATATATATATTATATATAGAGAGAAAGGTTTAAATAAGAATCATTTTTTATGAGAACTATAGAAACCAAATCTCAAGCACTCATTTTTTATCACATGCAAATCATATGTTATTTTCCCTTTTTTTAAATGTTCGTAACTTTTTTTCACGGCATCATTTTTAAAAAAATCACCATAAAATTCAGTATTTTTATCTTTCCAACGCCTACCATATTGATATATTTTTATAAAAAATCGTACATCCGTTGTTTACATATGTGAAAATCTAGTTATACACATGTGTAGTACTGGATTTACACATTGTAAATCCGATATTACACATGTGTAAAACGAATTTCGTTACATTGTAAATCCGATATTACACATGTGTAAAACGAATTTCGTTAAAAAAACGAGAATTTTTTTATTTTTTATACATTTTTTTATATTTCTTTTATGAAAGAGGGAAAGTTGGGGAACATTTTTGTGTTTTTATTTTTTTTATTTTTATGTTATTTTTTTTATTTATAAATTTTTTAAATATGTTTTTGTTAATTATAATTTTGGCATTGAGAACTAGTGGTTGAGATTGGTTCCTAGAGTTCTCACAAAAAAAACTAGTTCTCATTTGATACCTCCCCTATATATATATATATAAACTAATATTTTTGTGATAACTCTAAAAACTAATCTCAACCACTAGTTCTCAATGTCAAAATTGTAATTAATAAAAACATATTTAAAAAATTTATAAATAAAAAATAACATAAAAATAAAAAAATAAAAACACAAAAATCTTCCCCAACTTTCCTTCTTTCATAAAATAATATAAAAATATTTATAAAAAATAAAAAAATTCCCGTTTTTTAACGAAATTCGTTTTATACATGTATAATACTGGATTTACACATGTGTAAATCCAGTACTACACATGTGTATAACTAGATTTACACATATGTAAACAACAGATACATGATTTTTTTAGAAAAGTATATCAATATGGTAAGCTTGGAAATATAAAAAAATACTGAATTTTATGGTGAATTTTTTTTGAAAAAATGATGTCGTGAAAAAAAGTTACGAACGTTTGAAAAAAAGGGGAAATGACATGTGATTTGCATGTGATAAAAAATGAATGACTGAGATTGATTTCTAGAGTTCTCACAAAAAAAGGTGGTTCTCATTTGAACCCTATCTTATATATATATATATAATTTCTTAATTGTTTGCTCTATTTGTACTGAAGTGACACAGTCTCTTTAAATATTAATTTTTATTTGAGTTGATTTTTATTTGTTATTTCACCGGCCTATCTTTTCAGAGAAAAATCATTTTTATTTATGTCTCAATCAACTGACAAAATGTGGAAGAGAAAAAAGAAAAAAAAGATCAGTGGTCGGTATCCTCTTTAACTAGTGGCCACACTTGATCATGCCTGTCTTGCAACTTGCATCTTACAAAATTCCAAATCACTAAAATTATTAATTTATTGCCATTAATTTTTTAAAATTGAAAAATTTGTTTCTTTTCAACTGTTTTTACTAATTTAAAATAGCTGTAAAATAATAAAACTCATTCTAGATATCATCGCACAAACAATTAATGAAATACATTCAAATAGGTTTCATCTCTTCAAACAAAGCATCATAAAAACGTACCTAGACACTTATATAACGTTTTTTTAGTTTTCTTTAGTATTCAATTTTAATCCACATCAAACTCTCCTATCATGTGTACAATTTAGTCAGTAGGGTTGTTTGTTCAAATGTGTTTATAGTGGTTGATGATGAGCAATAACAGGTTGTGACGGATGATAATATGTGATGATGGAAGGTGTTGTTTTGTGACCGCTGGTGATTGATGATGAATAGTTTATGATAGTGACATTCGTTCTTAGTGATGATAATAATTATTTAATAGGATATTGAATTTCAAATAAATTGAAAAAAAACATTTAAATATGCCACTAAAACTAAAAAAACAAATAATCAAAACTTAAATTCTTACAAATGTAAACAATAGATTAATTCACATTAAATAATAAAATTGATAAAAAAAATCACACTTAAATGATAAGTTATATAAAAAAGAACCAAGTTATGTAAAATGATAATTTTTACATCCAAAAGCTAAGCTCAAAAAATTGTAAAGGAAAAAATTGTAAGAATTAAGATGGTATTTTAATTTGTATGAAATGACAAATAGAATGACTAATACCACACAAAAAATGGAAAACATATACTCTAACATTTTAGCCAACCAAACCATATGTGACACATCAAACTCCACACAAAAATGCAAGAAATGACATTTTAGTGAGAAATGACATTTTATGACATAACATGTTGGAAAATATCATATATAGTTTGTATGTTTTCATTCAAGTATTCAACCACGGCCACATGTTTGTTGTTCCAAATATCCCATTACCAAAATCTTGTAACCATCTTCAAGTCTCTATTAGTTTACATTATTTTCATTAGACAAAATGAATAAGGCTTCCTAATAGCCTGAGAATGTGTTTATACAAATCTTGAACCATTTCATGTCAAGAAAAAGAATCATTAGGTCTTCTAGCATCCCTTTCTCTTGTTAAATCTTGACGGAATCCTATTTCGCCGTAAATTTTGGGTCTGTCTGGTAGTATACAATATCCCCATCGTCACTCACATAGTGATCCTTCTTCAAACTGTTGATAAGAACTCCCAACAAGTGAAAGGGTAGAGGCCCAGATTTCTTTGGCTCTCTATAATATTTCCCGAAAACTGGCTTTGTGGCTTCAGTCTATGCACATTAATGAATTCAAATCATTAGTATTATGTTCATATTGTTCAAAAGATTTCAACTTTTGTAATCAAGAATACTCACTGCTTCAATTAGGTTGTAGTGAGGGATTTGAGGGAAGAGATGATGTATGACATGAGTTCCTATGTCATGATGGATGTTATTGATCCATCCATAGTCACGATCAAGTGTCGTTAGTCCTCCTCTTAGATAACTCCATTCCTGTCATACCCATTTGAGAAATTCATCATTTTTGAAGATGAAATGCAAATTCGAAATCATGGTTGGTTTAAAGTTCAAACCTTTCCGCGATACCATGGGAGTTTATCTTCATGACCATGATGATGCAAGTAAGTGACTAAATCAAGCCATATGACAAAACCCTGAATTTAAATCAAGAAACTTGATTGTTAGTGACACAATAAGGAAGAACATGATGCTTTTAAAGAAGATTAACTGTTGTAACTGACCCAATAAGGGATGCCATAGAGTTTAAGTACTTGGAGAGGACCCATTGTAAAGCATAAACCTACAAGCAAGCCAGCCATGGCGGTCCAACACGCTGTTGATGTGATGATGTCTTTCCTTTCGTTAGGGAGAAACAGATCGCTGTCGGGGTTGAAATGTGAGCCTTTTTTTCCCGGACTTCGACTCCACTGTCAATTCCCAACCAGTTAAGATTTAGTAGTAGCATAGCTAGAAAACATACAAAAGTGTGACATATCCAAACTCATCATAATCTTATGCTATTTGATGCTGTGATACTAATATAATCAATTAAGCGTTCGAGTGTTCGACAAATTCTGATTATCGAAGTGTTTACATCTAAATTATCCTTAAACAATCAGAATTGTTTTTGTTATAGCTGCTGTAAATCAAAAGTTAATTATCTGATATACTATCAATAATTATGATCTAAACATTTAAAACTGTTTATACAAGACTTAAAAACACCAATTATATTATCACTTGCATAACACAATACCAAACACTTCCTCAGTTTTATAATAGTGGCCCGTTTTGACCCGTTGCCTAATCTGA
This sequence comes from Flaveria trinervia, assembly GCA_025506515.1. Taxonomy (NCBI): domain Eukaryota; kingdom Viridiplantae; phylum Streptophyta; class Magnoliopsida; order Asterales; family Asteraceae; genus Flaveria; species Flaveria trinervia. The sequence goes on from CM046458.1 coordinate 71,188,447, forward strand.
GCAGACCCAAATCGACCCGTTGACTAATTAGAGGTGACCTAAACAAACCCATATTCAATTCATTCTTGCCCAAATCTACTCATTCTTTGAAGGGAACACTTAAAAAATTGATTTGGATTAGAGTCAAGAGGCTAACCAGATAGAAAGGGTATGCCAGCATGGGAAAAGGCAAGGTGAACCTTAAAGTTCTTGTAGCATTATCCAAACTTCTGTAAATCTTCTCTGATAACTGTAAAAATACATGGGATTTTGTTACAAAGTGCAATTAAATTATCAATTCAACGTTATAAACATCAAGATTAGTACTGAGAGACTCACTGGATGCCAAGATTCATCGTTTTCGACATGCCCGTGGTTCTGGTGATGAGTTCTATGGCTAATTCTCCTATATCACCCAACCCATTAACAGAAAACAGATTAAACACCAAAAATTAATCTAACGAAACAATCGAAACAATGAATTTATGAAGAATGAAGCATACCATCCATGGTAGGGTACAAGAATTGAAGAGTGAAGAAGATGACCCACTACACTATTAAGTTTTGCATTGCTCGAGAAGCTTCCATGACCACTGAACAAGAAACAACATACAACAATTAGAACAATAATCAACCAAAAAAGATGAAATCTTGATATGAAAAACAAAATCTTGATTTCCAATGATTACCAATCAAGAACAAGAAACAACATACAACAATTAGAACAAAAATCAACCAAAAAGATGAAATCTTGAAATGAAAAGCAAAATCTTGATTAACAATTACCAATCATGCCCAAGAACAAACAGAGCCCAAAACATTGTCGATTGAGCAATCCAATAAAGAGGCCAAACCACAATATTATTGAAATAAGCAGCCACTGCAGCTAACCCAAACACCACCACCACATCTCTCACAACATAACTCATGGACCTCCATGGGTCCTTGACCCAACAATGTTTGGGTATAGCGGCTCGAATATCAGCCAATGTGAACGGTGGTGGTGCACCAGGGTTGAACTCATGGGTCACCTCACTCTCATCACCTTCATCTACATACTGTATCTTCACTGGTGCACTCACCTTCAGCCCCCAATTCCGACCCCTAAATCTTGAAACTGAAGAGTGTAATGTGATTGGCTTACAGGTTTTGATTGGAGCAATTCCTATGGGATTTGAGATTTTGGAATTAGATATTCTGAATCTTGATTTTGGGTGTAATCTTGGGAGTGGTGTTAGACCACATTGTGATAACACCCATGTGGCCATTGGAGATACAGATGATGGGGTTGAAATGCAAGGGTTTTAGGTCTCTCTGTGTAGAGAGATAGGTGTGAGTGTGTGAAAGTGGAGGTTTTAAAGGTGTGTTTGATGATGATGATGATGATGATGATTAAGGGATGAGGATATGAAATACAAGGGCATGTTTCCTCCACGTAACTGTAATTTTGAGTCTCCGTTGGAACTTGGTTGCAAGCTTGTTAAACATATACATATTCATAAATGTATATACACATAATGGACTCAATTTTTTTTCTCCCTTGGTACTTGGTAATAATTAGGGCCGTTCAAAATGTTCGCTGCTCGAAATTCGCTCGAAAAAAGTTCGGTTTGAAAAAGCTCGTGACTAAACGAGTCGAGCCGAGCCGGCTCGGTTTCTAAACGAGCCGAACTCGAGCTAGGGGTGGCTCGGCTCATGGCTCGGCTCATGGCTCGATATGTTATATATATATTATTATATATATTATTATTATTACTAAAACCCTAAACCTAATAAACCATCCTTGTTAGTTGTTTTCAATTTTCATCTTCTCCAATCTCCACAACTCCACCTGTAGCCACAGTGCCACACACAGCCACCACCCACCTCGCGACCACAGCCACCCACATTGCGACCATAGCCACCAACGACCTGCGACCAAGCCCCTGTGACCTTGCGACCTGCGACGAGCCGACGAACCAGCGACAGCGACCTGCGACCAAGCCCCTGCGACCTGCGACCTGCGATTTTAAAAAAATCGAGCTGGCTTGAGCTTTTCACGAGCCGAACTCGAGCTCGTATTTTTAGCTCGGTTACATTTTCGAGCCGAGCCGAGCTGGCTCGTTAGGCCATCGAGCTCGAGCCCGAACCTATCTTGGCTCGGCTCGGTTCAGCTCGTTTACAACCCTAGTAATAATATTTTTGTAATTGTATGTCTATGTAAAAGCTTTTTTGCGGGTCTAAGCATCTAATTTTCTCATGCATTGATGACGGTTGGTGAGAAAGTTTACGGTTCTAACATATCAGTAATCGTTCTCTTTAACCTAGGATGATAAATCAACGTTACGTCACTTTCTCATTTTTCTTTAGTTTTTTCGGTTCTTTATTTTACATGATGGCATCTTAGTTTTTTCTAAATTTTTTTCTTTAAAAAAATTTTGTATTCACATTTCATATTTATAATTAATTTTTTTTCTCAAAATATGTTATTCTTATGTATTTAGTTAAAAAAGATTCCAAGATTCTAACATATAATCATAAACTAATTGAAAAGATATACTTTATTTGAATTTTAAATAAGAGAAAAAGCCTTTTGTCTATTCCTATCAACAAAAACGAAAAATGTTGCTTTGTAGTTTATAAAATAGTTTGACCCCCAAAAAATGTTACATTTTTTTAACGGGCAAACAAATCATAAAATATAGAAAATAGTAAATAAATCCAATCGTCAAAAATAAATTCATCTGTGTATTTGGAATTCCCCTAGCATCTTGTTGGGTGGTTGATTAATAATAAGTTTGTTTTCTGTTGTTCAAAAAAATATATTATATGAGTCGGTGGAACCAGATGAATTTTCATCAGACATACACGTGGAAAAAGGTCCCGGGTTTTGAGTGGGGGTGGGGGGTGTTTCCACCCGAGGCTGGGACTTCCCCAAACACTCCCGATGTCAACACCGTGCACCCTAAGGCCATTATAGTTCTTTTTAGATGATTTTCGAGATGATTCTATTGAAATATTTTAGTCTTTGAAAGTGATTTTACTGGATTGCTTCTTTTATAATGACATATAGCTGAGATAACATATATTTAATAAATTTAAAAATATGTTATTATGCAAACTAATTAAAAATAATTACACAATAGAAAATAAAGGCAAACAAACAATATGAAACTCAACTTTTATAAATTTTAAATATTTAAAAGCAAGAAAATATAAATCACAATGACGATTTAGTTTATTTTTATTTAATTTTATTTAGCGTCGGCATCCGCAGTAGCTTTTAGTGTTTATTAAGCCGAGTTCTTCGCTGGATATGGGAGATGATATTTCGGTTGTCACCTCTATATTGTGTATTTGTCCTTCTACTTCTATTTTGTATTCAATACTTGAAATGTGTTGTATACATTTAGTCATGTCAAGTGACCCTTCAAAAAATGAACAATAAACGTCTCTATCCTTACGATAATGAGTCTTGTTTTCATAGTGAGACCCTATCACTAAAACAAGCAATTTCTGAAACTAAGGTTATTAAATCATAAGTCATGACAGATAGGGTCGAAATTGAGATTCTTTTCTTTTCCAACAAGCCAAAATATCAAACATTTCAAATACTTTAAGAGTCATTTGGATAAAGGTTTATTCACTATACTTTAAGAGCTTGTTAATTAATGTGTTACCCTGTTGTCGTTTACTATAAAGTATTAGATAACTTAAGAGCGGGTTCTTACTAAAGCTAGCACTTGATCTTGATGACATTGACTCGTATACGTTTGATATTGAACAATGTCTTTTTAAATAAATATCAAACATTATTTGAATAATTTGGTGGAATAAAAATGTTGTAGGCAACATTTAAGCACAAATTTAAAATGGGAGCACAAATAAATTCTTGACCCATTTGCTGGTTGGAACGGAATCATTTAAGAGTTGGGCTTACATAATGATTTCGTGGGCCTATCCAGTTTATGCATCCTGTTTAGATTCTCGATACCACAAGCCCAATAACTTGATTTAGTTTTCAGCTCATTGAACATTTGTTTTTATACTCCTTTGATTTGTTTACTGCCAAGCTCCAAAGACCACTCAATTCATGAACCTTAGATTAAAAGCAAAATCAATGATTTTTATCTTGAAATGTAACTTGAAGTTAACTTAAACATGAATTGCAATCGGCGATTATAAACTTGATTTTCTACATTTTTAACTCCATCAATCACCTTGGTTCTCTCCTAGCATAACTTCTCTGTTTCTTCTTGTTTTCACTTAAAATCTTTAAAAATAAAATAGTTCTCAATGTAATGTATTTTATTATAAGATCAATGTATTTAATATATAATTAATACATAAGTATGTGTATATAACATGCACCAATTAAAACCAAGGACCAAATCATTCTTGGTTGAGTCAGTTTCATATTTATTGCATAAACATAAGAATCCTTTCTCTTATTTGGATTTGCTCGTAGTTTCCCACCTTGTATGTCATTCATGAGTTGGTCTTCCAAATTTTCGTCACTTGATATTACATTATATTGTTGTGAATCCATCTAAAGGATCACGACAGTGAAAAGTTGAAAGTATTTAAGACCATCTTCTCGACAACATATATGATTGTACACAGTTTATAACATAAACAAAAGCATCATTCATTGGAAAATAAATCCATACACAAACTGTAACACTAGACTTTGTAACATCATATTGATCGTGGACATATCAAAGCATCATTGAGTTCTTTAGGAATGATCGATCTCAAGTACCACAATGCGTTATGGACGCATTGACTGTGGATGATAGAACTCTATAATTAAACGTGCTCAGTTATAAGTGTGAATCCAAGGATCGCGAACAGGAATTATCAATGTCGGTCGATTGACAAGTCAACGTTTGCGGAATCAACGTTGATTTGGTTTAATTGTTTTGCAATAACTTTAAATATCAATGAATGTTCAAGAACACATGTGGCATAACACAATTAATGATTAATATGTATTTTATTAGAACATGTTAATGATTACAATATAATGAATGAATGATATCAAAGTATGTTATGATGTGACGACTGCTAGGGTTTGATTGAGAGACTTTGAAGTGATTGTTATAATGCTGTTGCTGTTGTCGCTCAATCAATCGTCTAAAATAACCCCCTTTAATCGAAACCTAGAATCCATATATATATAGACAATGATGTTTCTATTATAGGAAACACCGGATCTCTTGGGATTTGATTTGTGTCAGTTAAGGAATCATCGGATTTTTTGGGATTCGCTTAACTGCCTTGTTGACTTGTTGACTTGTAACACTTGCATTATACAAGTGTTTGGACTCCATAGGAATATGTGTCTTCCGTAGGAGTTTGTTCTTCCGCAGAAGAATTGTTCTTCTGCAGAACTCTTGTTCTTCCGAAGCAATCTTGTTCTTCACTTCTGGTTGTTCATCCGCAGAGGATCTTCGGATGACAAGTTACTTGTAAGAAATATATCTACGGAAGAACAAAATGTTCATCCGTAGATGTTTCTTATACTTGGTCAATTTCATAAGTTGACTGAGTATAATGTTTGTACCTGCAACAATACATAAATCAACACACACAAAAATGGGTTAACCTATATGTTTAATGCATACACAATAATAAATTACAAACATTCATTACAGATATTAATTCAAGTACTAAGCCTATACATAATGAACTAGATCTACTAAAACTAGACCTAACAATACTCCCCCTTAGGCTTAGATACTTGCAATCAGTTCTTCAACACTGAAAGTTCCTTGATTCTGGCAATGATCTTATTGTAGAAGTAAGACACGTCAGTCTTTTGATCATCATACTTGTAGTTGATCTTCATCTTGCTGAACTTCTTCAGAGTCTCAAAGCTAATTCCCAAGACATCTTCCTCCGTAGTAAGTGTGTCTAACACATTTTTGTTATTCATCACTTCTAACTCATCTTGCTCTGAAATTTTGAGTTCAGTTACTTCATCAAAAGTTGTACCCTTTAGCAGTCCAGCATTGTATCTTCTTCTTTTGTAAGCTTTTGCATGTAATTTATCAATCACTTGGATCACATGGACATGCAGGAACAAATCATTCTGTGCTTTTTCATCGGCCAACCCGGGAAAGAATTTGTAATTGAGGTATGAGGTGTAGCTGGGATGAAGTAGTTTGATTTCCATAGGATCAAAGATCCTGATACGATCAGCTTTCTTGTTTTCAGCATTTCTTAACAACACCAACTCCTTTGTTTTCTTAACATATCCCCATTCAGTTATAGGGTATGTGAATTGAGTTCCTTCAATACATTTGATTGCTGCTGTAGTTCTACTTTTGTATCCAACCCTCTTCAAGAATTCATCATCTACTGATTCTGAGGCATTGGACTTGTATCTTTTAAGCCCTTTGATTCTCTTCTGATGCTCTGCATCTTCTCTTTTAGCTTCACTTAGGACATCATCTTTAAACTAGTCTTGAACTTTCCCACTAGAGTTGAGAAGTCTCTTCCTCTAGGGTGAATTGGATAATTGCGGATAATCAGGCATTGAAGATCTTTGATGTCATTCTCTGGTAGACTCACCACTGAAAATACATCATGGAAGCATTCAACTCTTCCAGATATTCTTTTAATAATAGCACAATCCCAGTCTGGATCATATTTCCAGGCCATGATCCTGTTTTCTTCCACAGAACTGGGAGTCGTGAGGTGGTCTATTAGTTGTATCAGAGTGGATTTCTGTTCAGTTATCTCCCTCACTGTAGTGCCCAGTGGCCATACTTTACGGGAATTACTTCTCTTGGCTCTCTGATCAGTTTGTCCTTCCTTTGTGCTGATCTTTAGGTTCAACTGTTATAGGTTCAGCAGGAAGTTTACTTTGTTGCTCATAAGATGGATGAGGAGCTTTAGTTCTGAATTTTACACCAGTATCCAACTCAACTTTCATCACATGCTCCATCATCCTTCTAATTTCTCCTATTGACCTTCCCTTAAGCTCATGTGGTTTGTAGTTATGGCCTTGTAACCAGCAAGTCATGTTATATCTACTCAGCTTAGCTGTGTCACAATGACCCAACTCCTTCTTTATCTTCTGGATGGATTGAAAGGTGCTGAAAGCTTCATAGTCACAATTTGGAATCATAAAGCTTGCAAGTTCAAACTCCTTTAATGTGTTCTTCATCTCAGACATATTCATCCTTTCAACCATGTCATATGGAAATCCATGGTTGATTAGGGTCATAAACATAGCAGATTCAGGCCTCTCTTCCATGATGTCTTTTGATGTAAGAAGAACATCAGTCTTTGATTCTTCTTGAGCTTTGTCAGGTCTATCTTCAATCAACTCTTTCCATTCAGCATTGCTCACAGATTCATCACTAGCAGCTTGCTTTGATGTTAAATTTTCCATAGAAGGAGTGTGCTCAGAAGATGTATGTCTTGATCGTTTAGGAAAGTCTTCAACATTGATTACTTGAATCTTTGTTGGGCCCAAATACTTCCTCTTCCTTGTGTATTGAATGAGATGCTTAGGAGATTCAACAGGTTTCTTTTGTTGGTTTGATTCAAGAGTACATAACTTCATTTTCAGTTCATTAATCTCTTCTTCTTTTCTTCTTAACAGAGCTGATTGATCATAGATAGTGTCATTGACTTGATCAATTTTCACAGTTAGCTTCTCATTTTCTTCTCTCTCTTTCTTTACTTCTTCTTTGAGTTCAGAATCTTGTTAAAGAAGAGCATCAATCACTTCATTATTGCACACGACATCTTCTCTCAACCTTTTTATTCTAGCTTCTTGCTTCATCAACTCTTCATCCTTTTCTCTGATCACTCCCTTCAACTCCTGTATTCTTTGCTTTCTTTTATTTGATTTCAGCACCAGCTTGTTGTACTCAGCAACCAGATAACTCTTGCTGACAGGGATATCAACATCATATAGATCCTTTTTATTGTATGCTATTACATCAACATGGTTTGCTTCTTCTTCTACTTACTGATGTTCAGAAGCAATCTCATCATCTTTAACTTCTTCTGGGTCTACACTTGCTGAGCTTAAACTGAGCGCAATGAATTGATTTCCAAGTTCTTGATGAGGTTGTTGTTGTTGTTGACGATCAGACACTGGAGATACTTGTTCAGTTTTGTTTGAGAGTACTGGGGATTCAGTCTTGGATGATGACAGTTTAACTGTACTTGTTTGTGAGACTAACTCTGTCTCCCCAGTGTAAAGACTGTTTGGTGAGTGTGGTTGGATGGGAGAGATTGGTTCAGTGTTTTGGCTGGCTGGAGATTGTTGATATATGGATGATGTATCTGGTGAGAAAGTGTCTTGAACAGAATTGGTTGGAGAATTCTCCTGTTCATCTTTCCACACAAGCTCTTCAGGGATATTTGCAACAACATCAATCACATATGCAAACATGTCCATATCACCTCCTTCATATTTCCTAGAGATTTTGTTCAGAACAGATCTGCCAAGGTGTGCTTGACTAAACCACCACCATCCATAGAAGTTCCAGGCAGATCAGCATTAATGATCAGTTGCAGGAACCTTGGAAACATGTACATCTTATCAGCCTTCTGCACTTTGATATGCTCACTTAAGCAGTTGAAGATGTACTTTGAATAATTGTAGGTTCTTCCCTCAAAAACACCAATAATCCCAGAGGAAATGTGCCTTGAGAATCTGTCAAGACCAGATTTTCTGTTTGACATGCACTTAAGATAAGTGTGATAGAGAAATCTGTACGGCTTGCAAAGTCTTCCTTTCTTGATTTCTCCTTTGTTGAAATCACCATCATATCCCATAAGTAGAAATACTTTCTCTATGTATTCATCTTTGAACACATCAGGATGACCGGCTTCGACTTCTCCCAACTCAAGAACCCTTCTTATTGTCTGTTCATCGATTCTCAGTCGTCTATTCTAGAGGTGGCCAAAAAACCGGTTCGGGAACCGGTTCGACCAAAAAACCGGAACCGGTTTGAGGCCCAAACCAGTTTGGCCCAAACCGGTTTCAAACCGGGCCCGAACCGCCGGTTCTTGATCGGTTTAACATTTCCAAGTTTCAAACCGGTTTCAAACCGAACCGGTTTTCAAACCGGTTCCAAACCGGTCCTCCAAACCGGTTTTCAAATATTTATGTTAAATTTTTTAAATAATATAAATTGTTTTATATATGTTATAAGATGTTATAAATTATTTAAATTATATAAATTCTTTTAAATTATATAAATTATATAAAATGTTATAAATATTTATGTTTTAATTAAAAGTTTAAACTTTTGTTTGAATATAACAAAAAAAAACCGGTTTGGGCCGAACCGGTTTGGGCCGAACCGATTTTAAACCGACCCAAACCGGTTTGATATGTTTGATTTTTACGGTTTTGAAACCGGTTTGAACCCGAACCGGTTTGGGGCCAAACCGGTTTTGACCGACTTTGACCAAACCGGTTTCGGTTTGGGACCCGAACCGGTTTGGGCCCCCAAACCGGTTTGTACACCTCTAGTCTATTCTTCACAGTAGCCACAATAGCTTCACCGTCTTCGTCTATGCGTGCAGAGTTCCAGAAATCAGTGATATGTGATTGATAAATCACAGGCTCTGCAGATAAGGCATAGAACAACCTTGATCTTCTTAGATATCTGATAAGTTCTTGACACCCTTCTGAGACAGGATCATCAGGGTTTAAGAAGGCACACACATTGTGTTCTTTCGCAAATCGATTATTCATCTGTTCATAAGAAGAAGACTTCGATAAAATCACATTATTGATATGAGAATACGAACAGTTGTGAGATAAACAAGAATCAAATGGTTCATTCTTGAATATTACAACATGTTTTACCTTAATAACAGCGGATTAAGAACACAAATATATGTTTGTTTAATGTTTTGATATGGTGAAATTTGAATACTGAGAAAGTGGGAAAACGTTTGTTGAGAGTGGGTTTTTCTAGGTCTGAAAAGTGAGCTGAAAAAGCGAAAATAAATTTGAGAGGTCGAACCACATTATTTATATTCTCAGACACATTTATTTATCCCATTAATTAAGTGGGGCCCTCAACGTATTCTTCCGCAGAATATCTATGGATCAACAACATCTGCTGATGAACATTTAAAATTAAATTACCTTTGTTGATCTTTGTCATCCGTAGTTTACCAATCTACGGATAAACATTTAAGATTTACACATTGTAGCTTCTGCTGATGCCTAATATAGCACTGTAGCTTCTGCTGATGCTTAAGATAGCACAATGTAGAGAAATATTGTTGTTTGTATGGTCCAAGTCCATTGGTTAGAACCATTTATTGCTTTAGGACCTTGTAGGCTTTGTATACATGGCAATTTAGCACAAGAAAGCTTAAAATGATTTTGAGAAAATTTTTCATGTATCCAGAAGCTGAGATGATGCTCAAATTCCAATTCCTTCAAATTGATAATGAGATAGACAATGCTGCTGATTATAGAACTTAACTTCATGTATTCTACTCCCCCTAAATTTGTGATTAATGGTGAATTTAAGCATTTATCAGAAATTTCTTTAAGAGGAATAACATGATTTGTAACTGTATTAAAATGATCAGACATATATACACATATGATGGGATCATACTATAATACTAAGCATCATCCTGATGAGTTAGGTTGTTTAATTGATACATGAACAAAGTTCTGATTGCAAGTATATTGTTCACTTAAATCCATACAAGAGCCCATGTATCAACTAGGCATGCTGATTATCAAGTTTTCATGTTTATTTAGAAATAACTGTTATGGACTTCACATTCAATTTACAAAGATTTTGTCCTCCCTTTGCAAGACAAATCATTATTTTTTCACACTTAAGAACTATGTACTTTAAGGTATAAGATCTATCTTGAGATGCATTTGACATCTCATTAATGCAATGATGTAAAAGCTCAAGATAATATACACTTGATCATATAGGATTCTTTTGAGAGCTTAGATATGATCATCATCAGGTCACCAGGTCTTTACTCACGTAAAACAGAGGTGCCTTTAACCCAGGTCTTTGTTTACACAAAACAGATGGATGATGAGGATCATGATCTGTTCACCGTTTGTAACTGAATTTCAGTATGGTGATCATACACCCAGGTCTTTGTTTACACAAAACAGAGGAAGTATGATTTGCAAAGATAGTTATTATAAAGTGTTGGTACATAGTGTGTTTAGATGAGTGAATTGGTCACATCAGAAAAAGACTCACCTTGTATTCTCAAAATGAAGTTTCCTACAAACAATCACTTTAGCATTATGTTTGGCATGCACTCAGATTAGTTTCCACTCAAGATGAATCTACTCACATATCAAGAAACCTGCTGAGATTTATTGTTATTTATGAATTCAGGAATAAGCAAAGCTATAGTGTACTATCATTTCCCAAACATATGTCATGCTGAAGCATCATTACACACAATTTTTATTTGTTTAGACTTGATTAATCTAAGTTAATCATGCCCAGAGACTCAACCAGAAAGTTAAATCTGACTGAATCAAAGACTTTAGTGAATAAATCAGCAAGCTGATTTGACGTATCCACTTTGACTAACTTAATCAAACCCTTTTCTGAGAAATCTCTCAGAAAATGATATCTTATTTCAATATGTTTTGTTTTACTATGTTGCACAGGATTAGCAGTTATAAACATAGCAGCAGAATTGTCTATATAATTGAGGTTTGAAGGAAGTTGTAACCATAGTCAAGTAATTGGTTTTGCAACCAAAGAGCTTGAGAACATCCAGCTGAAGCAGCAATGTACTCAGCCTCAGCTGTGGATACAGAAACATTGGTTTGTTTCTTGCACTGCCATGATACTAGCCTTGGTCCAATGAATTGACATCCACCGGTTGTTGATTTTCTGTTACTGTTACATCCACCATAGTCACTGTCTGAGTATGAGTAGAGTGTAAAGTCTCCATCCTTCGGATACCAAAGACCAAGTCCTGGTTTTCCTTTGAGATATCTGAAAATTCTTTTTACAGCATTGAGATGAGACTCCTTGGGATCAGATTGGTACCTAGCACATACACACACAACAAACATAATATCAGGTCTACTGGCAGTTAAATACATAAGTGAACCTATCATTGATCTATATAATTTTTGATCAATAGATTTTCCAAACAGATTAGGAGCAATCTTATCAATTGTTGATGCTGGTGTTTGTATGAGGATACTTCAGCAAGATTGTATTTCTTTAGAATTTGATGTATGTATTTTTCTTGATTGATGAATATCCCATCTGAGTTTTGATGAACTTGAAGGCCAAGAAAGAAGGTTAATTCACCCATTGAGCTCATCTGAAATTCAGATTTCATCAGCTCTTCAAAATTCACACACAATCTCTTATTAGTTAAACCAAATATAATATCATCAATATATATTTGAACTACTAGGAGATCTTGATGTTCTTGTTTGAGGAAGAGAGTTTGATCAATAGTTCCTCTTTTGTAGCCATGCTTGAGCAAGAAAGATGATAGTGTTTCATACCATTTTCTTGGTGCTTGAAGAAGACCATACAGGGCTTTATCTAGTTTGTATACCCTATGGGGATAATGAGGATCTTCAAAACCAGGGAGTTGTGATACATAAACTTCCTCATCAATCTTCCCATATAAGAATGCACACTTGACATCCATCTGATACACAGTAAACTTCTTATATGATGCATAAGCCAGAAACACTCTTATGGCCTCAATTCTTGCAACTGGTGCAAAAACTTCATCATAGTCAATTCCTTCTTCTTGAGTGTATCCTTGTGCAATCAACCTTGCTTTGTTTCTTACAATAATCCCTCTATCATCCAGTTTGTTTTTGTATAGCCATCTTGTTCCAATAGGATGTTGACCTTCAGGAAAATCAACTAGAGACCACACTTTTTGCTTTCTGAACTGCTGAAGCTCTTCTTGCATAGCTTCAATCCAGCTATTGTCTTTTAAAGCCGTAGTGATATTTGGAGGCACCACTTGTGAAAGAAAACAACTGAAGAGACAAAGGTTGGTTGTACCACTTTGACTCCTTGTAGTTCTCTTTTTAGGATGTCCAATGATGTTGACAATTGGATGAGTCTTATGAATCCTCATTGAAGGAGTTGATTCAACTGGTATAGATTATCTCAGGTTAGTCATTTCTAGTGTCTCACATTGTTTCACCTCAGCTTGTGATTTTAAGAAATAATCAAAATGCTCAACATGAGAAGAATGATCATGAGAGTCTCTTGTATGGGCTGCAGGGGTATCTCCAGTTTTGTTTTGCTTTTCCGAAGAAACTTCTCCGGAAAGATTTTGCTCTTCCGTAGGAACTTCTCCGGAAAGATTTTGCTCTTCCGTAGGAACTTCTCCGGAAACAGTTTGCTCTTCCGCAGGAACTTCTCCGGAAGCATTTTGCTCTTCCGTAGGAACTTCTCCGAAAACAGTTTGCTCTTCCGCAGGAACTTCTCCGGAAGAATTTTTCTTTTACGTAGGAACTTCTCTGGAAACAGTTTGCTCTTCCACAGGAACTTCTCCAGAAGCATTTTGCTCTTCCGTAGGAATTTCTCCTGAAACAGTTTGCTCTTCCGCAGGAACTTCTCCGGAAGCATTTTGCTCTTCTGTAGGCACTTCTCCGGAAGCATTTTGCTCTTCCACAGGAACTTCTCCAAAAGCATTTTGCTCTTTCGCAGGAACTTCTTCGGAAGCATTTTGCTCTTCCGCAGGAACTTCTCCGGAAGCATTTTGCTCTTCCGCAGGAACTTCTCCGAAGCATTTTGCTCTTCCGCAGGAACTTCTCCGGAAGAATTTTTATCTTCCGTAGAAGTTTCTCCGGATATTGTGCAAGGACATGAATCATTTCCAAGATTTGTTGCATTTACTTGAGAGCCTGGATATGTTGAAGGCACATCATTCATATCTCCGGTGCAGCATGTTTGTTTCCAAATGTAGTATCTGCATCTACTGAAGTGTTTTCATCCGAGAATGGGGTATCCTTGGAGGATCAGCAGATAAGATTACTTCAGTCATAAGAGGTGGAACAAATGGATAACATATTTCATCAGATCCTGCATTGTTCAAATAATCATAGTTAAATGATTTAGCAAAAGCATCTATGTCAAACAACCATGATGAACCTTTAACTGACTTTGTAAATACAGATTAATCAAAAGACACATTAGGAGTTTCTTCCATAATGTTATGTTGTGGAATATAAACCCTATATGATTTTGATGTTGAAGAGTATCCAACAAAGAAAACATCATATGATTTTTCTAAAAATTTTCCCAATGACTCTTTCATGTTTAAAACAGTTACATGACATCCAAAGACTTTCAGATATCCTATGTATGGTTTTCTTTTAAATAAGAGCTCATAGGTAGTTTTGTTATGTTCTTTGATAATTAATGTTCTGTTTTGAACATTGCATGCAGTATTCACAGCCTCAGCCCAAAAAGTGATAGGTAATTGTGAATCAGCTAGCATTGTTCTGGCAACTTCAATGAGAGTTCTGTTTCTTCTTTCAGCTACTCCATTTTGTTGTGGAGTTCTTGGTGCACTGAATTGTCTTGCAATACCCTTTGCTCCTGCAAAAGGAATCCAGTTCAAAATTGACAAATTCAGTACCATTATCACTCCTAAAAATTTTAACTTTTGAATCAAGTTGATTCTCAATCTTGATCATAAAGTCCATTAATGTTTCTAATGTTTCATTTTTTTGTTTTAAGAAAAAAAACCATGTGAATCTTGTGAAATCATCAACTATCACCAAACAATATTTCCTTTTTCCGATGCTCATCACATTGATAGGACCAAACAGATCCATGTGAAGCAATTGAGTGGTGTAGTATTTGAATTGATAGTTTTGTATTTATGTGACACTCTATGTTGTTTTCCTTTGTAACATGAAGAACAGTAAGTTGAGCAATGAAACTCTTTGTTTGGCAATCCAATGACCATATCATTTTTAACCAATTTATTCATGTTCTTCATGTTAGAGTGGACGAGCCTTCGATGCCATAATTGAGACAAATCTTCTGATAGTTTAGATATAAGGCATGTTTCATGTTTTGTGAGGAAAGTGTTGTTCATATCCAAAACATAAGTGTTTCCTTTTCTTGCTGCTTTGAGGAGGATCCAATCTTCTAGAACAATAAATCCTGGCTTAAGAATATAACAGTTAGTATTATCAAACAATATGGTATAATTTTGATCACAGATTTGAGACACACTAAGTAGATTATACTATAAATTTTTACAGTAATTTACTTTCTCAAATTTGAGCACACCATTTGTTATCATCCCTTCACCAACAATTTTACCTTCTATTTTATCCCCACCAAATGCCACATAAGAAGCATTTTTATGTTTGAAGTCATGGAGAAGAGAACAGTTTCCTGTCATATGCCTAGAACAACCACTGTCAACATACCACTTGTTGTTAGCTCTCCAATATTATTCCTGCATTCAGAAATAAATCAGTTAGAAGTGACTACCTAAGTCTTAGTGATCTTGGGTTTGTCAACAGAGTCTAAACCATTTACTCCTTCATGACTTAATCCTAAAGTTTCAGTATTAATTTCATATCTTGTTGATTCATTTTAATTTGATGATGGTGAGGATGATTCTGTTGAATCTAATGCAAAAGCTTTGGAGTCTTCTTTCTTCATTGATTCTTCCTTCATCTTATTTTTCTTTGGTTGATATTTTGATTTAGAAGATGAACCTACACTTTTGAAGGTTTCATCATCTTTTGCTTTTGATTGAGACACATGTGATCCCTTTTCAAAATAATCAAAGATATTATCATTGATGATTGACTTCTTCTTGGCCAAGTCCACCTTTTTGTGAGGTGTTTTGGATTGGCTTGATGTTTTCTTCATAGATTTAGCATCTTCAGAAGATTTCTGCTTTAGTTTTGCCTTTTGCTTTTGATTTACCTTCTTTTGCTTTTGATTTAACTTCTTTTGCTTTTGATTTACCTTCTTTTGCTTTGAATCATCTTGAGTTTCAGCAGATTGAGAGTCTGATTCTGTCAAATCAGTTTTTGACTTCTTTGTGCATTTGTTTTTGTTCCTTTTGTTAAAATAGCATTCCTGAGTTGAATGATTATTTTTGTTGCAAATAGCATAGAATTTGTTGAAGTAACACTCTGAAGTCATATGATTGTTAATATTGCATATGAACAGTAACTACTAAAGTAGCAGTCTTCTGTATTGTGATTAATCATATCACACCACTTGCAATACATTTCTTCAGATTCCTCTTCATGCTCATCTTTCTTCTTTTTCAGTTTGGGAGATTTTGTTTCCTCTTTTGAAGAGCTTGATTTGTTCTTGCTGTTCCTAGGAATATCAGCAATTGAATCTTTCTTATCCTTTGATGACTTTTGTTGCTTCAGATTCAACATCTTTTGATTGTTAACAACTACTCTTATTGATACCTCATCCGTAGATTCGGCTTTCTTCTTCCGCAGAAGTTCTACGGATTCAACAGACTTAGTTTTCCGCAGTTCTTCTACTGAAGAGTTTTTCTTTTGCTTAGTTGAAACTTTTTTCTTCTTACTTTTATCTGCATGAGATAAAAGTACTTCTTCAGTTGGTCCGCAGCTATCAACTTCTTTTTGAAGATTCAATTCTTGGAGTCCTTCATTGAGTTCAGCAATCCTCTTGCAGATAGTCTTCAACATGTTTCTCTGCTTTGGAGGATATTGAAGCTTTGATTCTCCAAGCACTCTTGGAATACCAATTTTAATATGAACACTATTATCAATGGTCCTTTGATCAATATCAGGTTCATCAGAATCATCCAAGTCATCACAATTATCATAATCAAAATCTAAATCATTTTGATACAAAGATTCTGATTCAGAGGATTCAGTTTCACTCACCTCAGCTTTATTGTTAATGTTGATTTGAGTTGATTTTGTTTCAAACTTGGCGCTAGGCACAAAATGATTTGACTGAGTATTGGTCATTGTTGTTGGTAAAGATGTATAATTATCATTTATAGGTGGTGGAACAACATTATAACCCAACCCAGACATTTTCTTTGATTCAATATGAGAATTGAGTAATTTCTCATATTGCTGAGATGATAGTTGAAACTTCTAAAGTTTCACTTCAGTTGATGCATGATCAACCATGGATTTTGTTAAGGAAGTGGTCAAATGCTCAACTTGGGCTTTTAGGTTATAGTTTTCAGAAACAAATTTTTCTAAATCTTTTTGCAAAGAGTTAATTTTGATTTGATACAATTTATGTTCTCTAATATGGGATTCATTTAAAATCATAGTTTCTTTTACTTGGTCAGCCAACTGTTGAGCATGGACTTTATAACGTTCAACTTCCTCAACACAAGTTGATGAACACAACCTTTCTTTTACCTCTCTTGCCATTGGTGGAACTGTTTGATCCATATGAGTCATCAATGCTTGATTCTCTTCCAAGACTTCTTTTTCATACACACTCCAGTCACACGTTCCATCTTAAAGTATAATTAGTCCTGATTCCTTTGAGTTACTAGTTCCAGCTGATTCATTGGTGGCTGGTGGGGATGCATTGATCAGTTGAGATTGTCTATGCAGAGATCTTTGAGAATTTGGTTGTTGATGAGGTGAAATCTGATGTTGTTGATTCTGCTGATGTTGTCTCATATCTGGATATGACTATTGATTGCATTCTCTTGAAAAATGTCCATAGAGATTGCATTTGAAGCATATTACCTTTGACTTGTCAACACCAATCTTTGATGTTTTACTTGCTGATGCCAAGTTTTTATTTCTTCTGAGATATTGCTTTGCTCTATAAGCAATCATGGCCATCTGCCATTGTAGGTCCATTTCTTCCACTACATCAGGAGGTAGTTCTTCTAAATCTTGTTGGCAGATATTTGCTGACGTTAGAGAGCTTCCCAGATATGCTTGGAAACTGAAACTAAAAGCTGTAAAAGCTGCTTTTTGTTCTTTAGAGTCCAATATCATAGTAATTGGTTCTGACGGATTGGTTGGATGTGTAGACTTAGCTGTTGCTGCAGTTGTATCTTCACGATCAGCAGTTCTTCCTTTATTCTTTTGTTTCTTATCTTGAGATGAGTTCTTTGAGGGTTTAGAAGCATAAAAGCTAACTTCCTCCTCATCATCACTCCTAGCACAAGAGTTATCACTTTCATGATTTGAAATAAATGCACTTCCAACATTATTTGTTTCTTTGAAGTGATAGGGTGAGACATGAGTCCTCACACTCTTGTTTCTTGATTTTTCGTCCATTTCAAGAGCTTCCACTTTTGCAACCAGAGTATCTAGACCAGTTGATTTCAGATCTATTGTGTTCTTAAACATGGGCACAGTTTGCTTCCAACTTTCTAGCAAAGTGTGGAGCATTTTCTTATTTAATTCCTCATTGGTATATTTCAACTCCAGAATGTTCATCTTAGTTACCAACTGCATGAATCTATGAAGTTGTTGAGGAATTGATTCACCCTCAATATGATGAAATGTTTCATATTGCGACCTGAGGGTGTCTCTCCTTATGCTTCTTATCTCATCACTCCCTTCGCAGAGAGTGTGGAGTATCTTCCATAAGGAGTGTGCTGTTTTGTAGTTCTCACACTGATCAATATCTCTTCAGGTAAAGCCATACTAAGCAAACTGTATGCTTTGATATCAACTTTAACCTTTTTGACATCATCAGGTGATAGATCTTTGGTACTGATTGGTTGATTTTTGTCGTTATAATCCGGCCCAAGTGTGGGTGGAATATAAGGACCTTCAATGATGGAAACCCATAAGTCAGAATCAATATAGTTTACATGATTCCTAAACTTGATTTTCCATGACTTGAAGTCTACTTTTGTTTCCAACTTCAGTGGTTGGTAAGATGATCCACTGAAGTTGCTCATGAAGTTAATTGATGAGAAAGATTAACAAGGTCTGCTATTCAATTGATTTGAATATAGATACAAGTTAATCAAAATCTACGAAATTAAGAACTGACAAATTAAAAACAATTAAACACAACTGACACTGATAGATCAATCGATCTAGATCAATGAGCACTTGACTCTGATACCACCTGTGAATCCAAGGATCACGAACATGAATTATCAATGTCGGTCGATTAACAAGAACGTTTGCGGAATCAACGTTGATTTGGTTTAATTGTTTTGTAATAACTTTAAATATCAATGAATGTTCAAGAACACATGTAGCATAACACAATTAATGATCAATATGTATTTTATTAGAACATGTTAATGATTACAAATATAATGAATGAATGATATCAAAGTATGTTATGATGTGACGACTGCTAGGGTTTGATTGAGAGACGTTGAAGTGATTGTTATAATGCTGTTGCTGTTGTCGCTCTATCAATCGTCTAAAACAACCCCCTTTAATCGAAACCTAGGATCCATATATATAGACAATGATGTTTCTGTTATAGGAAACACCGTATCTTTTGGGATTTGATTTGTGTCAGTTAAGGAATCATCGGATTTCTTGGGATTCGCTTAACTTCCTTGTTGACTTGTTGACTTGTAACACTTGCATTATACAAGTGTTTGGACTCCGTAGGAATATGTGTCTTCCGTAGGAGTTTGTTCTTCCGCAGAAGAATTGTTCTTCCGCAGAAGTCTTGTTCTTCCGAAGCAATCTTTTTCTTCCGAAGCAATCTTGTTCTTCACTTCTGGTTGTTCATCTGCAGAGGATCTTCGGAAGACAAGTTACTTGTAAGAAATATATCTACGGAAGAACAAAATGTTCATCCGTAGATGTTTCTTACACTTGGTCAATTTCATAAGTTGACCGAGTATAATGTTTGTACCTGCAACCATACATAAATCAACACACACAAAAATGGGTTAACCTATATGTTTTATGCATACACAATAATGAATTACAAACATTCATTACAGATATTAATTCAAGTACTAAGCCTATACATAATAAACTAGATCTACTGAAACTAGACCTAACAATAAGGATTCCAAGGTGTGTGACATCCTAAGAAGTTTTCCCGAGTAATAAAAAAATACTTAAGTTGCTTGTGGGTACAACGGACAATAGTGATGATAGATGGACCTAATGGTAGAAGACTTTTGTTTCTCTTCTCTAAATCATACCAATAAACGGATAGATAAGCTTGTCTCGTTAAGGGACATTAGCGTCACCACAAGTCTTAACGTCTCTTAGCCACTCCACGTCCCCACCTCTTACGAAGGTTCACTTAGACTCGGGAGCGAAAATCATGATGGAAAACTTGTGCCTTGTCAAGGAAGTATTAATGATAGTGAGTCATGACTCAACGTTACTTTGTAATCAAGCCTTCTTGATTTGTAATCGAGAAGGAAAATCGAGTGTTGCTTAGTGACAAGGCCGGTCTCGAGAATTTTTAAGAGACCTTGGGTCAGGGGCGAGAACAAACAATGAGCCCATGTAATATTACGTATAAAAAAAGTGTAAACCGGATAACTTGTACTTAAAAATTTATAATAAAATAATAATTGTTATAACAATAAACATAACAAAAGTATTGTATCAAATTAGTTTAATTTACATACTTAAGTGAATCGAAAAGTTCTCTTTACATTTTTTAAAACAAAGTTCGCAATCAAGTTTTCATATTAAATTGGGTTTATATTACGTAAATGGATTATTGAGCTCTAAGGTAAGGATTAATAAGTTAATATAATTAAAATGTTATTGGGTCTTTTTAATGGTTTGTTAATAGTTTATAGCCTTTTTAAAAAAAATACATATATAGCACCTATAAATCTTTTTAAAAATTCCGATCCCCTAAGAAGATCGGACCCTCAGCGGTTCCCCAACAACAGGGTCAGCCTTGCTTAGTGATGATATTATACTCACGGGATGAAGAATATAATTTTAAGTATTGAACCCGAAAATATTAATTTTTTTATATTATAACAATAATGATATTAAAGCAATTGCTAAACCCGCGTATTGCATGGCGGTGTTGAAATTTATAAGGCCTCGGTTTTAAAGACTTGTATTCCTTTACACCTTGAATTTGAAAAGTCAATGGCATTTTTAAATCTACCCCTCTAAACTTCTTCAATGCTTGATTATTTTATTATTAATATAAAAATTAATTTTTAAATCAATGGTTGATATTACTCCTTATATTTGTTACAAAAACAACGCTTTGTACATCAAATCTAACCAATTTTATTATGGTGTTCACTTTTTAGTATCATTATATCGGTTAAATTGGTTATGGTATCATCCGTAAATGGCAAAACCGAACCATCGATTTGCGTTTGGTTCTTTCATGTTGGCTTTATAGATTAACTAGGTTATGAACCCGTGTGGGTATACGGATATGAGTCAAACAAATTATTAAATGAACAAACATTTATAATAAACAAATACTATATAAATTTCATTTACAAGTACATATTAATAATACTTTTACACTTAATAGATTTATAGCTATAAATGAAAATTACAAATCTATAAAAACTTATTTATATACAACATTGACCGTCTTATTAGTAAGAATACCATCTTTATCAACAACTATGAGTTTGAGTCTATCTCTACTTTTAACTCTAAACAAAGTGACGTAGAGTTGACCATGTGAAAAGACTGGTTGTCTTAGATACAACGATAATTTTTTTTAATTATAAAGCATGCTTTCTCCAATAATACTTTTTTGAACTTGATTACATAGGTATTGGAAATAGTTGCTTGAATCTTTATATCCTGAAAAATGATAATAATTATATCAAATAGTTATAAAAGATAAGAGTACTACAAAAAAAATATTAATTACGAGAAAGTGTAAAGTACCTCTTCATCCCTAATGATCAACTCCATTGAATGTGTAGCATTTTCGATCTTAAAAGAAGGTAACTTCGAGAGCTTGATTATACGAACCTTGATTGCTTCTTTCACCTTTGAAGCATCCTAAGCAAAATGATTTCAGCATTCTCCAAAACCCTAAAGTTCACATTACTTAAAATAGAGTTTTCAGAAGCAAACATTTTCTTTGAATCCGTTAAGAATAATTTCAAAAATGACTAAACTTTTTTTTTGTAAACTATGATTGAATCATCATACCATGATATACAATATATAGTGTTGTGAGTTAACTTCCAATCCTTTAGATCAGGTATTTAAATTTGAAGTATCCTTTAGTTAGGTACAATGATAAGAGAAGATTATTTTTAAATTTTCAAAAAGATGGAAACTTTTTTAAATGGATTTGTTATTCATAGGAAATCAACTGAGTTAAAAACTTGTAAGGCCCCGTTCCCGGGACACTCACAGCTGGTCAATCATCGCATGTAACATAAAATTTTTATCCATCATTACCAAAAGCATAGCAGCGGAAACATTCAACTGTCATTCATTTAAATTTATATTAACTTTTGCAAAATAATACATTGTTGATTAATTCAGAATACATTCTTGTATTACATCACAAAAGCCTTTAATTAACTAGATGCCCTTCAAAAATAACTAAGCAGCCGCCCCGTGCCATCCTCAGCAACCTTACCTGCCAACTGGAAACACATAAAAGTCAGCTTTGCTGAGTGAGTTCTAGTTTTCGTAAAACATACATTATTCTTCGTTAAAACGTACATTACTGTCCTGCACTCATGCATCATACGCATACACAGAAGGTATAATCATTAACGTAAGCATACACATTCATTCCTCTTCCCATAGTAATCATCATTCATAGTATATGCAAACTTTTTATTAACGTACTCATTCTTTTTTGCATTCTTTCATACTGCCTTAGGTTCATTAGGAACGTTCGTTCCTCCGAGTCTTTTACGACAACAGTTCGCTCACCTCTTTGGCAATCTCATTGACTGCTCATTGTCCGAGTCTTTTGCAACAACTGAGTTGCTCACCTCCTTTCTCTGGCATCTTAATGATGCCTATGATCTGAGTCTTTTGCAACCGCACGTTGCTCACCCCATTGGCAATCTCATGATTGCATGTGATCCGAGTCTTTTGCAACCACACGTTGCTCACCTCCTTTCTGGCCATCTCAATGATGGCTTGATCCGAGTCTTTTGCAACGCACGTTGCTCACCCCATTGGCAATCTCATGATTGCCTGTGATCCGAGTTTTTTGCAACCACACGTTGCTCACCTCCTTTCTAGCCATCTCAATGATGCCTTTGATCCGAGTCTTTTGCAACCGCACGTTGCTCACCCCATTGGCAATCTCCATGATTGCCTGTGATCCGAGTCTTTTGCAATCACACTTGCTCACCTCCTTTCTGGCCATCTCAATGATGCCTTTGATCCGAGTCTTTTGCAACCACACGTTGCTCACCTCATTGGCAATCTCCATGATTGCCTGTGATTCGAGTCTTTTGCAACCACACGTTGCTCACCTCATTGTATGCTTGCAAGCCTTTCCTTCATTCATTCGTCATTCATTAATGCATGCATTTATTCTTTCATTCATTATGTTCCTCTTTCTTTATCTTCCACTTTACGTATATAATACTTTCATACATTCATTCATACGTAAAGCCAGGGAAGACTGCATACATCACAATAAGGACCATAAACATACACTCATGCATCATCATACATTGAATCATACATTTATAACATACATCATGCATAATCATGCAACATCATCAACATCATACATGCCCAACATAACATCTAGGACCTTAAAAGTCCATATTCCTAACCCTCGGAACCACCCAAGTCAAGGCTTACATCTCCACCTTTCCTTCAAAACCTGAAATTATTCTAAGTGTTCATCCGCATTGGTTACTGTTCATCCGCATTGTCTAATACTCATCCGCATTTGCCAACACTTAGGCAAAATGCTCATCCGCATTTGCTGTTGTTCATCCGCATTTGTCTAATAATCATCCGCATTTGCCAACACTTAGGCAAAATGCTCATCCGCATTGGCTGTACTCATCCGCATTGGTTACAGTCGTCGCATTGACTTACTTGTTCATCCGCATTGGCTATATTAGCCAAATGCTCATCCGCATTGGTACAATCATCCGCATTGGTACAGTCATCGCATTGGGTCGCCGCATTTGTCCAGACTGTCAAATGCCCATCCGCATTGACTCTTCCCATCCGTATTGGTCCGGACTTGGCAAATGCTCACCCGCATTGACTGTACTCATCCGCATTGGTTACAGTCGTCCGCATTGACTTACTTTGTTCATCCGCATTGGCTATACTTAGCCAAATGCTCATCCGCATTGGTACAGTCATCTGCATTGGGTCGCCGCATTTGTCCAGACTTAGTCAAATGCTCATCCGCATTGACTCTTCCCATCCGCATTGGTCCGGACTTGGTCAAATGCTCACCCGCATTGACTATTACTCATCCGCATTGGTTTCTAACACTTAGGCCAATTTTGAACTTAACCCAATCGAAACTGAAGCTGCAGAATCATACTATAACCACTATTTTCATGCTCTAAGCTTAGATCTTACCTTCTAAGCCCTCGAATTCAACATATAACAAGAACATGAACACACATAACATCATAACATCGTCAAACACGCATGAAAAACATACGGGTCGAGACCCAGATCAGTAAAACATATAGATTTGTATTTCCAGCCCCAAAATCGTTTGAAAACATGTAAATGAGGGGTTCTAGAACTCACCTTAACAGCTCTTGAGCAGGACTTCTTCCAACTCGTCTGAATTTGAGTTCAACCGCCTAAAAACTCACTAAAACACACACCCGAACACAGGCAAACACATATAAGCACACAAACGAGATAAGGCCAGCTTCAAACACTTAGAATTTCGGGTTTCTTACCTTGAATTCACTTCTTCAGCCTGTTTTTTCCAAAATCCGAATTCTGCACTTTCTCTCTCTAGAATTTTGCTGAATTGAGAGTTGTGGGAAAGTAGTGGGCGGCCATGCCCACTTTACACCAACTTTTCAACCCTTTTTGTCCTTTTGGCACTTTTTACCCTTCAACTTGGGTAAAATATCTTTCCCCCTTTTTCTTCACTTTATTCTCTCTTTATTTAATAAATGAAAGATCCGGGTGTTACAAGTCCACCCCCCTTAAATAGGTTTCGTCCCCGAAACCTGTTATTCCTCAAACAAACGTGGATAATGCTGTCTCATCTCATCTTCAGTCTCCCACGTTGACTCGGATCCCTTCCTGTGCTTCCACTGTACACGCACAAGAGGAACCACCTTATTTCTCAATCTCTTTTCTTTTCGGTCAATGATCGCCACTGGTTGCTCTACATAGTTGAGTCGTTCGTCTACCTCGATGTCTTCCAGTGGAACAATCATATCTTCATCCGCCAAACACTTTCTTAAGTGAGATACATGGAATGTTGGGTGAATTCCACTTAACTCATCTGGCAGTTCCAATTTATAGGCCACCTCTCCTACTCGAGCAGTGATTCGGAAAGGGCCTATATACCTGGGGCTCAACTTGCCCCTCTTTCTGAACCTTATAATACCTTTCCACAGCGAGACCTTCAACATAACCGGTCACCCACCTGGAACTCAATCGGTCTGCGTCGTTTATCAGCATACGACTTCTGTCTATCTTTGGCTGCCTTCATGAAGGCCTTGATCTTTTCGAGCTTTTCGGTCGTAGCTTCAATCACCTCGACGCTCCTAATTCTTTCTACCATATCACCCCAACAAACGGGTGTTCTGCATCTCCTCCGTATAGCATCTCATATGGTGGCATGCCAATGCTAGCATGATAGCTATTGTTGTATGAGAAT
The DNA here is from genome assembly GCA_025506515.1 of Flaveria trinervia. Taxonomy (NCBI): domain Eukaryota; kingdom Viridiplantae; phylum Streptophyta; class Magnoliopsida; order Asterales; family Asteraceae; genus Flaveria; species Flaveria trinervia. Next base: position 71,214,129 of record CM046458.1, read on the forward strand.
TCGACTAACGGTAGGTGGTCATCCCAACTTCCTCCAAAATCAATCACACACGCCCGCAACATGTCTTCTAATGTCTGAATGGTCCACTCAGACTGACCATCAGTTTGGGGATGATAAGCCGTGCTGATATGTAACCTCGTCCCCATGGCATCATGAAATTTCTTCCAAAATTTGGATGTAAACCGAGTTTCACGATCAGATATAATAGACACCGACACACCATGACGAGTTACAATTTCCTTGACGAATAGGTCAGCCAACCTTTCAGACGAATATGTCTCGCGGATCGGCAGGAAGTGAGCACTCTTTGTCAGACGATCAACAATCACCCATATGGCATCATACCCTTTTGGAGTACGCAGCAGCTTTGTAATGAAATCCATGGTGATATGCTCCCACTTCCACTCCGGTATGTCTAGAGGTTGGATCTTCCCATACGGCTTTTGATGCTCAGCTTTCACCTGTAAGCAAGTGAGACATCTACTTACATACCCCACCACGTCACACTTCATACCCGGCCACCAATAATCTTTCTTCATGTCTTGATACATTTTTGTGGCACCTGGATGAATGGAGTATCGAGTCTTATGGGCCTCATCCATGATCTTTGCCCGTAGATCCCCGAAACGAGGAATCCACACTCGCCCAAATCGGGTTTTAAACCCAGCGTATTCTCACCCATTCCTCAACCAGACCTCTCATTCTTTCGGAGTTAAGACGATCTTCTTTCAGTGCCTCATCTTGAAACTCTTTGATTGCTTCATTACATCGGAGGTCATGATTAGTTGATAGGCTTTCACCCGAATCGGCTCGGGTCTCTCCTTTCGACTAAGGGCGTCAGCCACCACATTGGCCTTGCCCGGATGATAGTGGATCTCGCAGTCATAATCCTTTATAAGCTCCAACCACCGTCGCTGCCTCATATTCAGATCTTTTTGCTCGAAGAAGTACTTCAAGCTCTTGTGGTCGGTGTAAATGGTACACTTGGTTCCATAAAGATAGTGCCTCCAGATTTTTAATGCAAAGACCACGGCTGCTAGCTCCAAATCATGAGTAGGATAATTGGCCTCATGAACCTTCAGCTGTCGGGATGCATAAGCTATAACTTCCCCTTTGCATTAACACGCACCCAAACCCCGAGTAGGAAGCATGGAATAAACCACCAAGTCTTCACTTCCTTCGGGTAGTGACAAAATAGGAGCTTGGGTCAATCTCGCCTTTAATTCTTCAAATGCCTTCTCTTGAGCTTGACCCCACACAAATTCACGTCCTTCCGGGTCAACTTAGTTAGTGGAGAAGCGATCTTGGAAAAGTCTTGGATGAACCTTCGGTAATAGCCGCCAAACCAAGAAACTACGAATCTCGGATGGCGTCTTTGGAGACTTCCATTGCATCACCGCCTCCACTTTAGCCGGATCTACCATGATTCCCTCCGGATTCACCACATGACCCAAGAATTGCACCTCGCGTAACCAGAACGCGCATTTAGAGGACTTAGCATACAATTTCTCCCTCCTCAACGTCTCTAGTACTTCACGAACGTGACCGGCATGTTCTTCTTCACTCTTCGAATAGATCAGGATATCATCAATGAACACAATCACTGATCTGTCCAACATCGGTCGGCACACACGGTTCATCAAATCCATAAAAGCGGCTGGCGCATTGGTCAAACCAAAAGACATAACAAGAAACTCGTAGTGACCGTAGCGCGTACGGAAAGCCGTTTAGGAATATCTTGCTCTTTCACCTTCAGCTGATGGTAACCAGATCGAAGGTCAATTCTTGAGAACCAAACAAATCCTCTATTCTTGGAAGGGGGTACCTGTTCTTCACGGTCAACTTGTTTAGCTCACGGTAGTCGATACACATTCTCATGCTACCGTCTTTCTTCTTTACGAACAGAACCGGAGCACCCCAAGGAGAGATACTCGGTCGAATGAACCCCTTATCCAGCAGCTCTTGTAATTGCTCCATCAACTCTTTCATCTCCGTCGGAGCCAACCGATACGGTGCCTTGGCAACAGGTTGGGCACCCGGTACCAGGTCAATCTGAAACTCGATCTCACGGTCAGGTGGCACTCCCGGTAAATCTTCTGGAAACACGTCCGGAAAGTCACACACAACTGGAACGCCAGATAGCTGTGGTGCTAGCGTATCCACATCCTTTACATAGGCCAAAAAGGCACTACACCCATGCCTCATACACTTTCCCGCCACTGCCATCGAGATCACCTTCGGGATTGTCGTGACCCTATCTCCATAAACCGTTACCGGACTTTCATCAGGCGCTGTCAGACGAATCATTTTCTTGCGCACACAATATTCGCCTCGAAGTCCGCTAACCAATCCATTCCAAGAACTAAATCAAAACCACCCAAGGTCATCATAAACGGTTTGACAAGAAACTTATGACCTTCTAACTCCACTTCACAATTCTCTACCATTTCGGAAATCCTAATAGGCTTACCTATGGCAGTTTCTACATCAAAGGTATATCCACACGTCTACTACTAACAGGTAGCTTAGCACGAAAAGCAGTAGACATAAAACTTTTGCTGGCACCCGAATCAAATAACACAAAAGCTAAATTTTGGTTCACTAGAAACGTACCGGACACAACATCGGGATCTGTCCTGGCCTCCTCCTGTGTCATAGTGAATGCCCTGGCGCTCGCCCTCTGCCCTTCACTCCCCGTCTTCTTCACCCGGACCCTCGGGCCTTGCCTTCTTACAATCCTTGCTGATGTGACCCTCTTCACCACAGGTAAAACACCGGCTGAACGACAGTCTCTTGCCATGTGTCCCGCCTTCCCACATTTGAAGCACAAGTTTGATCCAAATTTACATTCTCCATTGTGCTCCCTTCCACACCTGCCACACCTTTTTGACCTCGCGCCCGTTGTGCCCACACGGCGGTCGTCCACCTTTGCCTTCTTATTACTCATCGAGGTACCACCCCGATCAAACCTCTTCCTCTGCCAGTTCCGATTACCACCACTCCTCCTGCCACCATCAGTCACCACCTCTACCACCCTTTCGTCATACAATCTTCCCGCCAAGTCCACTGCCGACCTGAACGTGCTCGGTCTAGCAGCAATCATGTGCCTGCGAATATCAGCTGGCAGGCCTTGGATGTACCTCTTAATCTTTCGCGATAGAGGAGTCACCTGATCTGGCACCAAACGTGCCATCTCATTGAATTTCGTCGTGTACCCTTGATGTGTCATAGTTCCCGCCTCCAGCTGCAGAAACTCCCTCTCCACCTTATCCATTTCACGATGAGGACAGAACTCCTCAATAACCAACCTCTTCAACTCAGACCACTTCATTCGCCCAATCGCCCGACTGCCCTCAGCTTGGACGATATTGTCCCACCAACATAAAGCTGAGTCAACAAAAGAATGGGTCGCGAATTTCACCTTCTGATCCTCACGGCACTCGCTGATTTCAAGAACCGCCTCCATCTCTCTCACCCACCGGTGAGCCGCAGCAGCAGTGCCGTTTCCATCAAAGGTTGGGGGCTTGCACCTCATGAATGCCCCGTAATTACAGCCTCGTGCCGCTTCATGCACAGGCTCTTCCTCCTCCTCATCATCATCAGTTAGAACCGTTTCCGGCTCCGGTCATTCTTGTCCTCCCGAGGACCTATTCTTCTCTTGTCTTTCTCCTTCTCGGACCGCCTTAATAACTTCAGTCACCACAGATGGTAGAATCGTCTGCATGACCTGGTGCACCTCCTCAACCACAGCCTCCTTTACTGAGGCTCTTAAGTTAGCACTTTCATCGACTCCCTCCGGGTGAGGGGTCTCTGGTTCTTCCGGAACTACCTTCTCAACTCTGGGTCTTCCTCTCTTGGGTCGCGGTTCAGTACCGGGACCTCCACCCCGTGAAGCTTTTGAGGATCTTCCGCCGGCCATCTCACACACACTGACAGATTTAAACACTAACACGGTCATCCAAGGAAATAACTCAGTTTATGTTAAGTACAGTAAGTCCCTAATTACAGTGGCCAGTTGTGATTAGCCACTTACTTTACTCTTCACACCCCGAGTACCTGTCCTGTCTATATCAGTATAAAAATCTACATACATCACATAACACATACCATGCTCACATAAAACCGGTTAACTTAACGAAAATACCATGGCACGCAACTGCTCAGATTGGCATCCCATCCCCTTTCCGTCCCATTCTCAGTCTAAGTTAAGGTTTATTTTAAAATTTTACCGTTTCACTTAAATTGGCTCTGATACCAACTTGTAAGGCCCCGTTCCCGGGACACTCACAGCTGGTCAATCATCGCATGTAACATAAAATTTTTATCCATCATTACCAAAAGCATAGCAGCGGAAACATTCAACTGTCATTCATTTAAATTTATATTAACTTTTGCAAAATAATACATTGTTGATTAATTCAGAATACATTCTTGTATTACACCACAAAAGCCTTTAATTAACTAGATGCCCTCCAAAAATAACTAAGCAGCTGCCCCGTGCCATCCTCAGCAACCTTACCTGCCAACTGGAAACACATAAAAGTCAGCTTTGCTGAGTGAGTTCTAGTTTTCGTAAAACATACATTATTCTTTCGTTAAAACCGTACATTACTGTCCTGCACTCATGCATCATACGCATACACAGAAGATATAATCATTAAAATAAGCATACACATTCATTCCTCTTCCCATAGTAATCATCATTCATAGTATATGCAAACTTTTTTTAACGTACTCATTCTTTCTTTTGCATTCTTTCATACTGCCTTAGGTTCATTAGGAACGTTCGTTCCTCCGAGTCTTTTACGACAACCAGGTCGCTCACCTCTTGGCAATCTCATTGACTGCTCATTGTCCGAGTCTTTTGCAACAACTGAGTTACTCACCTCCTTTCTCTGGCCATCTTAATGATGCCTATGATCCGAGTCTTTTGCAACTGCATTGCTCACCCCATTGGCAATCTCCATGATTGCTTGTGTCCGACTCTTTTGCAACCACACGTTGCTCCTCCTTTCTGGCCATCTCAATGATGCCTTTGATCCGAGTCTTTTGCAACGCACGTTGCTCACCATTGGCAATCTCCATGATTGCCTGTGATCCTTTTTTGCAACCACACGTTGCTCACCTCCTTTCTAGCCATCTCAATGATGCCTTTGATCGAGGTTTTGCAACCGCACGTTGCTCACCCCATTGGCAATCTCCATGATTTCCTGTGATCGAGTCTTTTGCAACCACACGTGCTCACCTCCTTTTGGCCATCTCAATGATGCCTTTGATCCGAGTCTTTTGCAACTACACGTTGCTCACCTCATTGGCAATCTCCATGATTGCCTGTGATCCGAGTCTTTTGCAACCACACGTTGCTCACCTCATTGTATGCTTGCAAGCCTTTCCTTCATCATTCGTCATTCATTAATGCATGCATTTATTCTTTTTCATTATGTTCCTCTTTTTTATCTTCCACTTTACGTTATATAATACTTTCATACATTCATTCATACGTAAAGCCATGGGAAGACATGCATACATCACAATAAGGAACATAAACATACACTCATGCATCATCATACATTGCATCATACATTTATAACATACATCATGCATAATCATGCAACATCATCAACATCATACATGCCCAACATAACATCTAGGACCTTAAAAGTCCATATTCCTAACCCTCGGGACCACCCAAGTCAAGGCTTACATCTCCACCTTTCCTTCAAAACTTGAAATTATTCTAAGTGTTCATCCGCATTGGTTACTGTTCATCCGCATTTGTCTAATACTCATCCGCATTTGCCAACACTTAGGCAAAATGCTCATCCGCATTTGCTGTTGTTCATCCGCATTTGTCTAATACTCATCCGCATTTGCCAACACTTAGGCAAAATGCTCATCCGCATTGGCTGTACTCATCCGCATTGGTTACAGTCGTCCGCATTGACTTACTTTGTTCATCCGCATTGGCTATACTTAGCCAAATGCTCATCCGCATTGGTACAGTCATCCGCATTGGGTCGCCGCATTTGTCCAGACTGTCAAATGTCATCCGCATTGACTCTTCCCATCCGCATTGGTCCGGACTTGTCAAATGCTCACTCGCATTGACTATTACTCATCCGCATTGGTTACAGTCGTCCGCATTGACTTACTTTGTTCATCCGCATTGGCTATACTTAGCCAAATGCTCATCCGCATTGGTACAGTCATCCGCATTGGGTCGCCGCATTTGTCCAGACTTAGTCAAATGCTCATCCGCATTGACTCTTCCCATCCGCATTGGTCGGACTTGGTCAAATGCTCACCCGCATTGACTATTACTCATCCGCATTGGTTTCTAACACTTAGGCCAATTTTGAACTTAATCCAATCGGAACTGAAACTGCAGATTCATACTATAACCACTATTTTCATGCTCTAAGCTTAGATCTTACCTTCTAAGCCCTCGATTCAACATTAACAAGAACATGAACACACATAACATCATAACATCGTCAAACACGCATGAAAAACATACGGGTCCGAGACCCAGATCAGTAAAACATATAGATTTGTATTTCCAGCCCCAAAATCGTTTGAAAACATGTAAATGAGGGGTTCTAGAACTCACCTTAACAGCTCTTGAGCAGGACTTCTTCCAACTCGTCTGAATTTGAGTTCAACCGCCTAAAAACTCACTAAAACACACACCCGAACACAGGCAAACACATATAAGCACACAAACGAGATAAGGCCAGCTTCAAACACTTAAAATTTCGGGTTTCTTACCTTGAATTCACTTCTACAGCCCTGTTTCTTCAAAATCCGAATTCTGCACTTTCTCTCTCTAGAATTCTGCTGAATTAAGAGTTGTGGGAAAGTGTGCGGCCATGCCCACTTTAATGTAAGGCCCCGTTCCCGGGACGCTTACGGCTGGGTTCTCATCGCACATAAAACATATAATTACATTTGTATTAATAAATCGCAGCGGAAAACTAAAACAAACTTTCATTTCCATGTAAATGCTTTTGCAAACTAATACAACATTCATTACAAAAATAGTTTGTTCGCATTACAGTGCAAAAACATAATCAAAAGAATGCCATCCCAAAAGAGCTGAGTAGTCACCGTGCCATCCTCAGCAATCATTACCTGCCAACTGGAAACACATCAAAGTCAGCGTTGCTGAGTGAGTTCTAGTTTTATAAATAAAACATACTTTACTTTCATATAAAACCGTTCGTTACTTTACATGATCACACATCATACGTACACATAGATAATATCATTATTATCTTCTTCATTCGTTCATTCGTTCTTTCATTACCTTACTTGCGCATCGGACATCATCCATACCAATACCATGTGCTACACCCCTTTAGTCGTAGCTACCGGGCCGAAGTCAACAATGAACAGCTAAACGTATGCCACGGTACTAGGAGTAACCATCAGTCTTAGCTACTGGGCCGAAGTCAACAAATGAACAGCTAAACGTATGCCACAGTACTAGGGGTGAGCGGTAGAGGTTCTACATTAAGGGCCATCACAAGAAGGACCCGTCATCCGATGCATGCAAGACGTTTCATTCGTTCATTAATACATGCATTCATTCATCATGTTCCTCTTTCTTTATCTTTCACTTTACGTTACATAATACTTCGTTCATGCATCATAACAGGTAAAGCCATAGGAAAGATATTATACATCACACTAAGGAACATTAACAGCATCAACATCACATCATACAGGGCAACATCATGCATACACAACATGCAACATCATCACCCTCATCATGCCCAACATGCTTTCTAAGACCTCGATCGTCGTCTTAAAAACTTATGGGAACCTTTACGTCAAAACTTACATCTGCACTTTCCCCCGAAAGTCAGAAGTCAATCTACACCTTCCTCGGGTTCAACAACCCTATTCAGGCGTATAGACACCCTTCAGTCGCATGGCCTCCATGCGACTGAACATCATGCGATTGAACTAATACGGATGAACACCTATGCGAATGAACATCCAGTCGTGCGAATAGACAATGCGGATGAACACCTATGCGACTGGACCTTCAGTCGTGCGAATGAACCTTCAGTCGCATGACCCCCATGCGACTGGCCCTCCAATCGTGCGAATGAACCCCAATCGCACCCTAATCGACCGTATGGCCTCCATTCGGCCTCCAGTCGGTCGCCTAGCCCTAACTGATGCAGAATGTCGTTCAACCCGACTGCAGCCGAGGGTTTTCGGCCTCCAAACTCATCTAAACCCATTTTAAGCCTAAATCGACCATCCTAAACCTTAGGGATGCATACCATAACATTATTCAAGCACAACCAAGTAAGAAATCAAACCCCAACGGGTCCTACACACATACAACACACATACATACGGTTTTCACACCCAAAAACACGAAAAAGGGTTTTCAGATGCGTTCCAGCCCAAAATCATTCAAAAACATGTAAAAGAGGGGTCCTAGAACTCACCTAAACGAGCACAACGACAAGAGCTTCGATTCGGCTTGCTTCACGACAATTTTGGCGACCCGAACCGACCCGAACCGCACTTTTCCTCTTTTTTTCTCTTCTTTCTCTTCTTTCTCTATTCTTCTCTTTATGAAACTGAAATGTGGGTGTGGGGAGAGTGGGCTGCCCTCTCCCTACATATATCACCACATTTTCCAACTTTTCTTCGTTGGCGAGTTTGGTCCCTCGACTTTTGGACTTTATTTTCTTTTCTTTCGCCACCGGCTTCAAAATAGTAAATAGGGGTGTTACAAGTCCACCCCCCTTAAATAGGTTTCGTCCCCGAAACCTGTTATTCGTCGAACAAACGTGGATAATGCTGTCTCATTTCTTCTTCAGTCTCCCACATTGACTCAGATCCCTTCCTGTGCTTCCACTGTACACGCACAAGAGGAACCACTTTATTTCGCAGCATCTTTTCTTTACGATCGATGATTGCCACTGGTTGCTCCACATAATGAGCCTTTCATCTATTTCAATGTCCTCCAATGGAACAATCATGTCTTCATCAGCTATACACTTTCTCAGATGAGATACATGGAATGTCGGGTGAATCCCACTTAACTCATCTGGCAACTCCAATCTATAGGCCACCTCCCCTATCCGAGCAATGATTCGGAAAGGGCCTATAATCTTGGGCTCAACTTGCCCCGCTTTCTGAATCTGATAATACCCTTCCAGGTGAGACCTTCAACATAACCCGGTCACCCACCTGGAACTCAATTGGCCTACGTCGCTTATCGGCATACGACTTCTGTCTATCTTGGCTGCCTTCATAAAGGCTTTAATCTTTTCAAGCTTCTCTGTCGTAGCCTCGATTACCTCGACGCTCCCCAATTCCTTCTGACCAATATCACCCCAACAAACGGGTGTTCTGCATCTCCTACCGTATAGCATCTCATATGGTGGCATACCAATACTGGCATGATAGCTGTTGTTGTATGAGAATTCGGCTAACGGTAAATGATCATCCCAACTTCCACCAAAATCGATCACACACGCCCGGAGCATGTCTTCCAGTGTCTGAATGGTCCTTTCTGACTGACCATCAGTTTGGGGATGATAAGCCGTGCTAATGTGTAACCTCGTCCCCATAGCGTCGTGGAATTTCTTCCAAAATTTAGATGTAAACCGAGTGTCGCGATCAGACACGATAGACACCGGCACACCATGACGAGCTACAATTTCCTTGATGAACAGATCAGCCAACCTCTCAGATGAATACGTCTCGCGGATCGATAGAAAATGAGCGCTCTTCGTCAGACGATCAACTATCACCCATATGGCATCATACCCTTCGGGGTACGCGGCAGCTTCGTAATGAAGTCCATGGTGATGTCTCCCATTTCCATTCTGGTATATCCAAAGGTTGTATCTTCCCATACGGCTTTTGATGCTCTGCCTTCACCTGTAAGCAAGTAAGGCACTTACTCACATACTCCACCACGTCGCGCTTCACACCCGGCCACCAATAATCTTTCTTCAGGTCATGGTACATTTTCGTGGCACCAGGATGAATGGAGTATCGAGTCTTGTGAGCTTCATCCATTATCTTCACCCGTAGATCCCCAAAACGAGGAATCCACACACGGCCGAATCGAGTTCTAACACCGAGTGTGTTTCACCCAATTCCCCAACCAGACCTCTCATTCTTTCCGAGTTAAGGTGATCTTCTTTCAATGCCTCATCTTGAAACTCCTTAACTTGCTTCATCACATCGGAGGTCATGATTAATTGATAAGCTTTCACCCAAATCGGTTCGGGCCTTTCCTTCCGGCTAAGGGCATCCGCCACCACATTAGCTTTGCCTGGATGGTAATGGATCTCGCAATCATAATCCTTATAAGTTCCAACCATCTCCTCTGCCTCATGTTCAGATCCTTTTGCTCGAAGAAGTACTTCAAGCTCTTATGATCGGTGAATATGGTGCACTTCATCCCGTAGAGATAGTGCCTCCAAATCTTCAATGCAAAGACCACGGCTGCTAGCTCCAAGTCATGAGTAGGATAATTGACCTCATGAACCTTTAACTGTCGAGATGCATAGGCTATAACCTTCCCTCTCTGCATTAACACACACCCCAACCCCGAGTAGGAAGCATCAGAATAAACCACTAGATCTTCACTTCCATCGGGTAATGACAGAACAAGAGCTTGAGTCAGTCTTGCCTTCAGCTCTTCGAACGCCTTCTCTTGAGCTTGACCCCATACAAATTTCACATCCTTTCGGGTCAACTTAGTTAGTGGAGAAGCAATCTTAGAGAAGTCTTGGATGAATCTTCTATAGTAGCCCGCCAAGCCCAAGAAACTACGGATCTCGGATGGCGTCTTTGGTGACCTCCATTGCATAACCGCCTCCACCTTCGCCGGGTCAACCATAATCTCGTCAGGATTCACCACATGACCCAAAAACTGAACTTCGCGCAACCAGAATGCGCACTTGGAGAATTTAGCATACAATTTCTCCCTTCTCAACGCCTCTAGAACCTCCCGAATGTGACCGGCATGCTCAATCTCGCTCTTCGAATAAATCAGGATATCATCAATAAAACACAATCACTGATTTATCCAACATAGGCCGACACACACGGTTCATCAGATCCATAAAAGCAGCTGGCGCGTTGGTCAAACCAAAGGACATGACAAGAAACTCGTAATGGCCATAGCGCGTATGGAAAGCTGTTTTAGGGATATCTTGCTCCTTCACCTTCAACTGATGATAACCAGATCGAAGATCTATCCTCGAGAACCAACTAGCACCCTGAAGCTGGTCGAACAAATCATCTATCCTCGGTAAGGGGTAGCGGTTCTTCACTGTCAACTTGTTCAGTTCGCGGTAGTCAATGCACATCCTCATACTACCATCCTTCTTCTTTACAAATAGGACCGGAGCACCCCAAGGAGAGATACTCGGTCTAATGAACCCCTTATCAAGCAGCTCTCGCAACTGCTCCATCAACTCTTTCATCTCGGTTGGAGCCAACCGATATGGTGCCTTGGCAACAGGTTGGGCACCCGGTATCAGATCAATCTGAAATTCAATCTCCCTGTCAGGTGGCACTCCTGATAAGTCTTCTGGGAACACGTCTAGAAAGTCACGCACAACCGGTACATCAGCTAGTTGTGGTGTTGGTGTATCCACATCTTTTACATAGGCCAAGTAAGCACTACATCCACGCCTCATACACTTTCCCGCCACCGCCATTGTGATCACCTTCGGGATCGTAGTAACCCGATCACCATAAACCGTTACCGAACTTCCGTCAGGCGCTGTCAACCGAACCATCTTCTTGCGACACACAATGTTCGCCTTGAAATCTGCCAACCAATCCATCCCGAGAACCAAATCGAAACCACCCAAGGTCATCACGAACGGTCTAACAGGAAACCTATGACCCTCAAGTTCCACTTCACAATTCTCTATCATCTCAGAAATCCTGGTAGACTTACCTATGGCAGTTTCTACATCAAAGGGCGCATCAACACGTCTACTACTAACAGGTAGCTTAGCACAGAAAGCAGCAGAAATAAAACTCCTACTAGCACCAGAATCAAATAACACAGAAGCTAAAGTATGGTTCACTTGAAACGTACCGGACACAACGTCAGGGTCCGTCCTAGCCTCTTCCTGTGTCATGGTGAACGCCCTGGCGCTCGCCCTCGGTCCATCACTTCCCGTCTTCTTCACCCCTGAACCCTCAGTCCTCGACTTCTTACAATCTCTGCTCATATGACCAGTTTCCCCACAGTTAAAACATTTGCCCAATAGGCAATCCTTCGCCATATGCCCTGTCTTCCCACACTTGAAGCACAAGTTTGACCCAAACCTACATTCCCCGCCGTGCTCCCTTCCACACTTGCCACACCTTTTCGACCCCGCACTTGATGTGACCACACGGCGTTCATCCACTCGTGCCTTTTTGTTACCCATCGGGGCATCACCCCGACCAAACCGTTTCCCGTTCCAGTTCCGATCACCACCACCCTTCTTACTCGCTTCAGTCACCACCACCTCCCGCTCGTCATACAGCCTCCCTGCCAAATCAACCGCCGACCTAAACGTGCTTGGCCGGGCGGCGATCATATGCCGGCGAACATCACCGGTAAACCCTGAATGTACCTCTTGATTTTCGGAGATAGAGGCGTCACCTGATCAGGCACAAGCCGTGCCATTTCATTAAACTTGGTGGTATACTGCTGGTGTGTCATGGTTCCAGCCTCCAACTGCAGAAACTCCCTTTCCAACTTATCCATTTCCCGATGAGGATAAAATTCCTCAATCACCAACCTTCTCAGCTCAGGCCATCTCATTTTCCCAATGGCCCTACTACCCTCAGCTTGGACAATGTTGTCCCACCAGCACAGAGCTAAATCCACAAAAGAGTGGGTAGCAAACTTCACCTTTTGGTCCTCTCGGCACTCGCTGATCTCGAGAACAGCCTCCATTTCCCTCACCCACCGGTGAGCAGCTGCAGCGGTGCCGTTTCCATCAAAAGTAGGGGGCTTGCATCTCATAAAAGCCCCATAATTACATCCTCGTGCCGTCTCCGGCGCAGGCTCTTCTTCTTCCTCTTCATCATCAGATAGAACCGTTTCTGGCTCTGGTTGTTCCCGTCCTCCAGAGGATCTGTTTCTTTCTTTTCTTTCCCCTTCTCGTACGGCCTTAATAACTTCAGTCACCACAGACGGTAAGATTGTCTGCATGACCTGATGGACTTCTTCTACAACAGCCTCCTTTACTGAGGATCTCAGATTGGCGCTTTCGTCGCCACCCTCCGGATGGGGGGGTCTCTGGTTCTTCATGAACCACCCTCTCAACTCTGGGTCTCCCTCTCTTAGGTCGCGGTTCAGCACCGTGACCTCCACCCCTAGAAGCTTTCGAAGATCTACCTCCGGCCATCACACGCACACTGAAAGATTCAAACACCAACACGGTCATTCAAGGAAACAACTCAGTTTATGTCAAGTATAGTAAGTCCCTAATTACAGTGGCCAGTTGTGATTAGCCACTTACTTTACTCTTCATACCCCAAGTATTACCTGTCCTGACTACATCAGTATTTAAATCTACATATAACACATAACACATACCATGCGCACATAAAACCGGTTAACTTAACGAAAATACCTGATGGCACGCAGCTACTCAGATTGGCATCCCATTCCCATTCCGTCCCATTCTCAGTTTAAGATTAGGTTTATTTTGAAAATTTGCCCATTTCACTTAAACTTTGGCTCTGATACCAACTTGTAAGGCCCCGTTCCTGGGACGCTTACGGCTAGGTTCTCATCGCACATAAAACATATAATTACATTTGTATTTAATAAATCGCAGCGGAAAACTAAAACAAACTTTCATTTCCATGTAAATGCTTTTGCAAACTAATACAACATTCATTACAAAAATAGTTTGTTCGCATTACAGTGCAAAAACATTAATCAAAAGAATGCCATCCCAAAGAGCTGAGTAGTCGCCCGTGCCATCCTCAGCAATCATTACCTGCCAACTGGAAACACATCAAAGTCAGCGTTGCTGAGTGATTTCTAGTTTTATAAATAAAACATACTTTACTTTCATATAAAACCGTTCGTTACTTTTACATGATCACACATCATACGTACACATAGATAATATCACTATTATCTTCTTCATTCGTTCATTCGTTCTTTCATTACCTTACTTGCGCATCGAACATCATCCATACCAATACCATGTGCTACACCCCGGTTAGTCGTCGCTACCGGGCCGAAGTCAACAAATGAACAGCTAAACGTATGCCACGGTACTAGGAGTAACCATCAGTCTTAGCTACTGGGCCGAAGTCAACAAATGAACAGCTAAACGTATGCCACAGTACTAGGGGTGAGCGGTAGAGGTTCTACATTAAGGGCCAATCACAAAGAAGGACCCGTCATCCGATGCATGCAAGACGTTTCATTCGTTCATTAATACATGCATTCATTCATCATGTTCCTCTTTCTTTATCTTTCACTTTACGTTACATAATACTTCGTTCATTCATCATAACAGGTAAAGCCATAGGAAAGATATTATACATCACACTAAGGAACATTAACATGCATCAACATCACATCATACAGGGCAACATCATGCATACACAACATGCAACATCATCACCCTCATCATGCCCAACATGCTTTCTAAGACCTTGATCGTCGTCTTAAAACTCTTATGGGAACCTTTACGTCAAAACTTACATCTGCACTTTCCCCCGAAAGTCAGAAGTCAATCTACACCTTCCTCGGGTTCAACAACCCTATTCGGGCGTATAGACACCCTTCAGTCGCATGGCCTCCATGCGACTGAACATCATGCGATTGAACTAATACGGATGAACACCTATGCGAATGAACATCCAGTCGTGCGAATAGACAATGCGGATGAACACCTATGCGACTGGACCTTCAGTCGTGCGAATGAACCTTCAGTCGCATGACCCCCATGCGACTGGCCGTCCAATCGTGCGAATGAACCCCAATCGCACCCTAATCGGCCGTATGGCCTCCATTCGTCCTCCAGTCGGTCGCCTAGCCCTAACTGATGCAGAATGTCGTTCAACCCGACTGCAGCCGAGGGTTTTCGGCCTCCAAACTCATCTAAACCCATTTTAAGCCTAAATCGACCATCCTAAACCTTAGGGATGCATACCATAACATTATTCAAGCACAAACAAGCAAGAAATCAAACCCCAAACGGGTCCTACACATACATACACGCATACATACGGGTTTTCACCCAAAAACGCGAAAAAGGGTTTTCAGATGCGTTCCAGCCCCAAAATCATTCAAAAACATGTAAAAGAGGGGTCCTAGAACTCACCTAAACGAGCACAACGACAAGAGCTTCGATTCGGCTTGCTTCACGACAATTTTGGCGACCCGAACCGACCCGAACCGGCACTTTTCCTCTTTTTTTTCTCTTCTTTCTCTTCTTTCTCTATTCTTCTCTTTATGAAACTGAAATGTGGGTGTGGGGAGAGTGGGCTGCCCTCTCCCTACATATATCACCACATTTTCCAACTTTTCTTCGTTGGCGAGTTTGGTCCCTCGACTTTTGGACTTTATTTTCTTTTCTTTCGCCACCGGCTTCAAAATAGTAAATATTCGGGTGTTACCTTACACCAACTTTTCAACCCTTTTTGTTCTTTTGGCACTTTTTTACCTTCAACTTGGGTAAAATATCTTTTCCCTCTTTTTCTTCACTTTATTCTCTCTTTATTTAAATAAATGAAAGATCCAGGTGTTTAAATACTAATATTCCTAAAATCAGGGAATTAATTTTCAATATGTATTGAGTGAAGTAAAGTCACGATGTTAAATATTTATACAATCTAAGAAAATATAGAAACATCAAAGCATTGTATTTTGGAAAAGTAATAATAAATTATTGCATTTTACGTTAAATGAAACGTAAATGTATTTTGGAAAAGTAATAATAAATTATTGCATTTTAGGTTTAATGAAACGTAAATAAAGCATGATTTGATTTTAATTTTATACTATAAAATCACGGGTTTATAAAAATTTGAAAACATATAAAAAAAATAAAGATTTATATAGATTATAAACAAAAATTGTCATATAAGTATAATGTGTTTAATGTAATAACCTAAAACCAGGGTTTTTATAAGTATTTATAATAAACTAAAACAATTTTATATATTTTTTATCTAAAATCTAAAATCTAAAATCTAAAATCTAAAATCTAAAATCTAAATCTAAAATCTAAAATCTAAAATCTAAATCTAAAATCTAAAATCTAAAATCTAAAATCTAAAATCTAAAATCTAAAATCTAAAATCTAAATCTAAAATCTAAAATCTAAAATCTAAAATCTAAAATCTAAATCTAAAATCTAAAATCTAAAATCTAAAATCTAAAATCTAAAATCTAAAATCTAAAATCTAAATCTAAAATCTAAAATCTAAAATCTAAATCTAAAATCTAATCTAAAATCTAAAATCTAAAATCTAAAATCTAAAATCTAAAATCTAAAATCTAAATCTAAAATCTAAAATCTCATCTAAATCTAAAATCTAAAATCTAAAATCTAAAATCTAAAATCTAAAATCTAAAATCTAAAATCTAAAATCTAAAATCTAAAATCTAAAATCTAAATCTAAAATCTAAAATCTAAAATCTAAAATCTAAAATCTAAAATCTAAAATCTAAAATCTAAAATCTAAAATCTAAATCTAAAATCTAAAATCTAAAATCTAAAATCTAAATCTAAAATCTAAAATCTAAAATCTAAAATCTAAAATCTAAAATCTAAATCTAAAATCTAAAATCTAAATCTAAAATCTAAAATCTAAATCTAAATCTAAAATCTAAAATCTAAAATCTAAAATCTAAAATCTAAAATCTAAAATCTAAAATCTAAAATCTAAAATCTAAAATCTAAAATCTAAAATCTAAAATCTAAATCTAAAATCTAAATCTAAAATCTAAAATCTAAATCTAAAATCTAAAATCTAAAATCTAAAATCTAAAATCTAAAATCTAAAATCTAAAATCTAAAATCTAAAATCTAAATCTAAATCTAAAATCTAAAATCTAAAATCTAAATCTAAAATCTAAATCTAAAATCTAAAATCTAAAATCTAAAATCTAAAATCTAAATCTAAAATCTAAAATCTAAAATCTAAAATCTAAAATCTAAAATCTAAAATCTAAAATCTAAAATCTAAAATCTAAAATCTAAAATCTAAAATCTAAAATCTAACTAAAACTAATCTAAAATCTAAAATCTAAAATCTAAATCTAAAATCTAAATCTAAAATCTAAAATCTAAAATCTAAAATCTAAATCTAAAATCTAAAATCTAAAATCTAAAATCTAAAATCTAAAATCTAAAATCTAAAATCTAAAATCTAAAATCTAAAATCTAAAATCTAAAATCTAAAATCTAAAATCTAAAATCTAAAATCTAAATCTAAAATCTAAAATCTAAAATCTAAAATCTAAAATCTAAAATCTAAAATCTAAAATCTAAATCTAAAATCTAAAATCTAAATCTAAATCTAAAATCTAAATCTAAAATCTAAAATCTAAAATCTAAAATCTAAAATCTAAAATCTAAATCTAAATCTAAAATCTAAAATCTAAAATCTAAAATCTAAAATCTAAATCTAAAATCTAAAATCTAAAATCTAAAATCTAAAATCTAAAATCTAAATCTAAATCTAAAATCTAAAATCTAAATCTAAAATCTAAAATCTAAAATCTAAAATCTAAAATCTAAAATCTAAATCTAAAATCTAAAATCTAAAATCTAAAATCTAAAATCTAAAATCTAAAATCTAAAATCTAAAATCTAAATCTAAAATCTAAAATCTAAATCTAAAATCTAAAATCTAAAATCTAAAATCTAAAATCTAAAATCTAAAATCTAAATCTAAATCTAAAATCTAAATCTAAAATCTAAAATCTAAAATCTAAAATCTAAAATCTAAAATCTAAAATCTAAAATCTAAATCTAAAATCTAAAATCTAAAATCTAAAATCTAAAATCTAAAATCTAAAATCTAAAATCTAAAATCTAAACTAAATCTAATCTAAAATCTAAAATCTAAAATCTAAAATCTAAAATCTAAAATCTAAATCTAAAATCTAAAATCTAAAATCTAAAATCTAAAATCTAAAATCTAAAATCTAAAATCTAAAATCTAAAATCTAAATCTAAATCTAAAATCTAAAATCTAAAATCTAAAATCTAAAATCTAAAATCTAAAATCTAAAATCTAAAATCTAAATCTAAAATCTAAATCTAAATCTAAATCTAAAATCTAAAATCTAAA